>QFET01008638.1:0-13355 GCA_003316355.1 Tuber calosporum | reverse complement strand
TTTTTTTTTTTGATTATCTCATATATTGCCTGTTAACGTACAGGAACCTGCATGGAGTGCTAGCTATAGCATAAACGAAACGTTAATTCCAACCGTGCAAAATAAAAGAAATAACCGCACAAGTTCTCCCCTAGTGATGACCATACCGTCACCGCGCCCAGCAATAGCGACTAATTCAAAAAGTATAGAGTGAAATGATGCCAAAAGAAATCATAACCGAAAGGAAAGATATAAATATAGAAGGAAAGTCAAACCGCTCAGTCTGAGTCAAGGTCGGAGGAGGAGGAGGCAGCAGTAGAAAAAACTGCTGGCATGGTGGGCGGGAAGTTTGTGCGAGTGGCGCGGATGTATGAGGCAAGACCAAGGATCATGTCCAGGTCGGCCCAAAGTGGAGAGCCATGATCCATCGTAGACAGCTTCGGAAGGTAAAGCTGGCGTTCTCGGGACTTGGAGGGGCAGTGGAGAATTGCATGCTCGAAGGTTTCCTCCTCAAAGTCGCAGGAAGGGCAGGTGGGAGAGCGATCGGCATCGTTCCATGAGGGTTGCGCAGCAAGATAGCTCTTGTGAATGCGCATTTGGTGGATTCGCCCAGCTGTGAAGCGGTCGAGGCCCATGAAGGCATGAGGGCGTAGGGACAGCTTGTATTGGTAGTAAGGAGGGGGTGGGGACAGGAGTGTCCAAACAGTGAGGAGGTCTTTTCTGCACTCCTCCTTCATCAATTTGTAGGAGACAGCACCTGGGATCGGAGGAGGGGGGGCTGAGACAGTGGCCGGTAGGAGGTGTGAGTTTAACTGAGGGAGTTTGAACCCGTCCGGTGCCACCTTGACCAAGAGGTAGCACATTGCATCGATTGGGAGGTGAGAGCTGACAGCGGGTATGGGCCTTGGTTGGTTCCAGCGGAGGGGGATGTAGTTGGCCCTAAGGCCACGAAGGAGGTGGCGGGTGGAGTCCCCTGCCCTAAAATTGGAGTAGGATGGAAATGATGGGGGTAGCAGGGATGCGGCTGGGTTGATCCCGGGAGGGGAACAGGCCAACCGTAGTGCGGCCATCCTCCGGCGATAGGGGAGGAGCGAGTTGAGAGGGGGGAGGCAAGCCTCACAGGGAAGGATAGATACAGGAGTCGATGAGAAGCAGTTAGTGACCCATCTTTGGACCTTGCTCCAAAAGACCTCCATCTTACCCATCATCGCAGCGTTGGGGACGAGGAGGTCAGCTCCGTAGGTGAGGATCGGTAGCAGTAGGCCCATGGCCAGTCTGCGGTTCAGGTAGGGTACTATGCCTATGCCAGGTGGGGAGAGTTGCCTGATGAGGCCAAGGCCCCCTGAGCAAGTGCTAGTCTGTTGAGGAAGTGGGTGGAGGTTTCCATCGAGGGTGAGAACCAGTATCCAAGCCAGCGGACTATGGAAGAGGGGTGGAAGAGACTCTCATCGAGAGAGACCGGGGCCAGTGAGGGGGGAGAGCGATCCCTTGGAGTTCGCCAGTGGATGAGTTCGGTTTTGAGGATGGAGGAGGAGACTCCAAGTGGGGCCGCCCTCCTGCAGAGGCGGGTGTAGTAATGTTGAAGAAGCTGTGTGTTCCTCCAGTATGACCCAGACCCAACAGTGACAGTAAAATCATCAACATAAGAAAACATAATCCCCTTTGGGATAGACAAGTACAGGGAAGAAACATAAATTAAAAATAACAAAGGAGAGATAGGAGAGCCCTGGGGGGCACCCACTTGAACAGGTAAGAAAACATTAGGGGAGCCTTGAAAAATCAAGCGGCATTTGCGGTCAGACAAAAAGGAACGAACCTAAGAAACCATATAAGGAGATACGCCTTTGGCGCGAAGAAGGGAGGATAGACAGGTAGAGGAAATATTATCAAAGCCTCCTTTAATATCAAGGAAGAGGGTAGAGGTTTTGAGGCCTGCACGTTGCAGCAGGCAGACCTAGTGAGTGAGGGCAGCACATGCGTCAAAGGTGCTGAGGCCAGGGAGCGAGCCACCTTGGTTTGGGTAGATAAGGCCAACGGTGTGCGCCATTAGCGAAAGGCGGGTTGCCATTATCCTTTCCAGAATCTTGGAAATAGTTTCCTGGAGGACAATGACTCGGAAGGATGAGGGGGAGTTATAATCAGATTTGCTAGGCTTGGAGAGGACAATGCCATTGGCTCTTTTAAGGGAGGAGGGGTGAAAGCCATAGGTCAGCATGGGACCTAGGAGGGAGGTGAGGAGGGTGGGGTTGATGTTGTTGATCCTTTTCCATATGCCATAGGGGATCAGGTTGGGCCCAGGGGCTGAGGTGTTGGAGGACTTGTGGAGGGCGAGGGAGACTTCCTGTTTCTGAAGTGGCAGGAAGTCCGCGAACGGTCGCAGGATGGATGGCGAGGATTGGGGGTCTTTAGGAGGAAAAAAGTGATGCAGGAGGGAGGTGTTGACTTCGACAGGTGTTGTGGCGTTGGGAAAGGAGGGGAACCGATCAGGGGGGCGCCCGCTAGCGATGCTGCGGGCAGTCCACACCAATTTAGAGTCCAAGGAGGCGAGGAATGAGTTCCAGTGTGATGCCTTGGCCCTTTTTATGGCCTTGAAATCAGCGAGGTGTGAGGCACGAGCACTGTCGGAGAGGGTGGTGGAGGGGGACATGCGTGATATTCTTGCCTCTCTGTTGAAAGCTTGGCGCAGCTGTGATAGTTAAGCTGTCCACCATGGCTTTGACCTGAAGTAAGGAGGTTTGTTTGGTGTGTACTGGGCTAGGAGGGAGTTGATGGTGCGCAGGTGCCGGTCGAACCAAGCACTAAGCGAGGCAGAGGTAGGGAGCTGGGGAGGAGGTGGGACTGATAGATCCTTGATGAGAGGGGAGAGTGTGAGCTAATCCGTTTTGGTCCAGTTAGGGGTGGGGTCAGGCTCTCGTAGGAATGGCGTGGATAGGGCTATTGTGATTGGGAGATGGTCAGAGCCGGTGAGTGGGAGGGTGATACTCCATGAGCTAACAAAGGGGACAAGGGAGGGATTTGCGAAGGCCAGGTCTAAGACTCCAGGTCTGGATGTGCCATCGAAGGGGAACCTAGTGAATACTCCTGGTGTATTTAAAAGTGAGTAGCCTAGTTCGGAGGCCAGGTCAAAGTATGGGGAAGAAAGGCTAAATTCAGTATCAGAAAGGACCCTTAGAGGGTCAGAAAGAGGGTGATGGAGGTTCAAATCCCCAACCAGGAGGGTGGGGAAAGCGTGTTCCCGGAAGATAAAAGATGGAGTAATTGTACGGCTGTGGGATGAGCGCCCGGTGGTGGAGTAGGCATTGTAAACGCGGAAGACCCGATGAGCTGAGTTAAACAGGCCTGAAGGGGAGTGAATAACAATCGCCATAAAATCCATCCGGTCGAAGAAGACGGGCAGTAGTGCAAAGATTTGCATGAAATCAAGGAGAGCATAAACGGCCACCCTAGGTTTGGCGCAGTTAGTAGTAGGTGAGGAGAAAGATTTATAAGAGGAAAATATTGGTAGTCGCCCCTTGAAGACCGGAGGATCCTGCAGGGCGACCAAGTGTGGAGAGGTGGGCATAGCCTTGAGGCTATTGAATAGGGACAGAAACACATTCCAGCTCCCAAGGCAGTAGTGTTGAATGAGGGTGAGGGTAGTGCCTGGCGCCTGCGTCAGGAAGGGGGGGTCCAGTGAGGGACTCATTGGCGAGGAAAGCCCAATGGGCCATGTGGGAGCAGAGAACTGGAGAGCCAGGTGGGGACTGGTGCAACAGATTTGGGGCGAGGGTCAGCTGGAGCGCCAGTTGGTGGAACTGGCTGTCAGGGTGTTGTGAGATCCATGGCGGCAGTGGTGGGGGAGTGAGTCCTGGGTGGGTCGGGTAGGGTGGGTGCATCCTGGTCCATGACATCGTCAGGTCCTTGTATACCCTCAGGCTGAGAGGGGGCATCGTCGTCAGTGGGAGGGAGGGGGCGGGATGGGCAAGAATGGTCCGTGGAAGGATGGGGACCTGCGCAACTAGAGCACATGAGGGGAAAGGCGGGACAGCACCCAGCAACGGACTTAGTGTTGCGGCCCTTAGGGCAAGTGGGATTAGGGCAGCGGTGGGCTGCACGTGTCTGTGCTAAAGCACACAGGGGACAGGTGGGGGTGGAGGCTTTGCACATAGGAGAGGGTTGGCCGTAAAGCCAGCACTTCCGGAATTGCATATACTTCCCAGAGGAGTGGGCCTTTTCAACTTTGCGCGGACGGGAGAAGAAACGGATGGTGGAGCCAAGCCTGTTGACATCGTCCGGGGCCACGGTGACTACAACAGACGTAGTGGTCTTTGTTGCCCGAATGTTAGGGTTGGTTTGGAGGAAACGTGCTAAGTAGATAACGACGTCAGTTGCATTGCGAACTGACTCAGAGAGGGCAGGGAAGAGGTCAGCTTGGTCCTCCAGAAGGTAGGCTGTAGGTAAGCTGTGGAAGGCTAATTGGACCTCATTTGGGGCCGGGCGGAAAGGGCGATAGGGGTTGTTTCCTACTGGAAAAGCTTGGTTAAGACGGTTAGTCATAGCTTCATAGTAGGGTGAGTAAGCAGTGGAGGGTGTGTGTGGGTCAGTGCCCAAGAGGGTAAGAGATCCTTTAGGATTGACATGTGCGGAAGAGGACCGGGGGAAAGGGCAGTTGGCCTGCCTCAGGACGGCGGCCATCAGGTCGGGGGCGGTGGCTGCCATACGGTCAGCCTCTGCATGGGGTGCGGGTGAGGTGCGCGTGGCGAAGAATCTGCGCTCGGCAGAGGGCAAAGGTGCTGGACCTCGAGACTGAGGAATGCTGTCGTTGGACGCTGCGACTTGGGCCGGCGTAGTTGGCTTCTTCCTTTTGCCTTCGGTACCTGGTGCAGAGGATGGTCCTGCTGCAACAGCAGCATAGGACTTGTTGGCCGGACGGGGCTCGCATAACTACGCGGGATTGCTAACTATTTATACACTTTTCCCCAGTACTTATGTTGGCCATATAAAGTAGTATTCAGCGAGACTTCGGCCATGGTCTTTAAAAGTACGAACACAGTTTGCCCCTGAAAATGTATGACCGCACCTCAGCAAATGATCCCCCGGACTGCCTATATCTCTGAGGGTGTCAAGCACTCAACCAGTAGGTAGCCTTCGATCTCTTTGCCACATGTACTAAGTTCCAGCTAATGTCGCCCATTTGCGAACATCACACGGAATACCAAGTGATCACTCTGGATGGCTGTTTTTCTTGCATATATGCACTCATGTGCAGATGCATTCAGATTATCAAGAATGTAGAATACGTAATAGATCATCCTGGATAAATTACTCTATCATCTTTCACCGAGGCTGAGTATTTCTAGATACGATCCTACTTCTTGCCAGTGTGGGTTGTAGTCAATATAGTCACCTCCCGGCGCTATATACTATCACATTTTTTTGACTCGAAAGTCTAGTACCATATCCCATATGTGTAACTTTGCACATGTAGGTTGTAGTCAATGTAGTCACCTCATGGAACTTTATATTATTACATCCTTCGGTGCCAACCCCTAGTACCATATCCTGTATGTGTAACAGATATCCTTTCTGTTCACTTTCACTGCTTTTGTACTCTCATTCTTGCTTATATATGTATAGAACTACTACTTAATTCTCTGTTCTTGACTTAATCTCAATACTTTCATAATCTTGCACTCTCTATATATTTTTCTTCAAAAATTTTATATTTTTATTATTCTATTTCACATTGATAATATCACATATTTTTTACCCCATTTTTGTTTTCAGTTTCAAGTAAATCGAACTATGGCTCATTGTATCTCAGTTTCTTGTGACATTTTGTTATTGAGGCTTACATGTCTTGGTCGTACACGCCAAGAATACAACTCCAGTATTATAGAAAAATAGAAATACAGATTGGTTTGGACATGAGGCATTATATGAAATAAAATGACTTGTACCTCTGTACTCGGTATACTGCGTACCTCCTTGTCAAAAGGGTCACCGTGTCCCGCATTTTCCAAGAAATACACCTATACCGAAACACCTGTACCGAAACACCTGTACCTTCCATGTCCTTGGCACTTCGAACCTCCCTACCGTACCGGCAGCTGTGTGAGAACCTGGGAACGGAATAACGGACGAAGGGGTTGCATTTTTAAGATCAAATTAATTTCCCTGGCCGCGGGATGCGCGAGATGATTTATTCTTCTGGAGATCCTGTGACACTTTTCATAGGGGATGTTTGGAGTGTCGGGGGCATCTTTATATAATACATGTTGTCATGAGAGGAATTCCAGGATGAGGGAGCTTGGGCAGCAGCAGGGTCCATGAATTCGAGAAGCCCTGAGTTTGTCGTGGTGAACGGTCTCGGTCCGGGGCAGCACTGTCAGGGTAAGCTTGAGCACGGGTCCAACCAGGAATGGAAGAGGGATACTCGATGCCCTTTCCAACTTTGCACTCTCTCTACCCATCGGTGTTTGGGGATGCACGGTGTTTATTTACAAATACGGGTAGGCCAAGGATTTTTCTTTTCCAGCTCTTTTAGCTCATCAGGATGTTTACTCTGTTTCTCGAGCCTTTGCGTTGTTTACAACTCCGAAGGAAATACTGTATCATACCAGTACCAGCAGAGGTTTTCTAGGAGGGCACATGGTACCCTACCCTACTCGCACTGTACGTATAGTACGAGTGCTGCAGCCGGGTGCTGCACTCTGGGCATTCAGGTGTTTTCTACCGAGGCACCGAGGATATCCCTGAAAATCCGATGCCCCGGTTTCTTGCGACCAATCGGCTTTCTTTCTTTCTTTCACAGCAGATTTTGTGGAGAGCACGTGAAGGTTGGAACGGCATGTGAGAGATGCAAGAGCAAAGCTGCTTTTTGGTTGGGGTTCAGTCGTTTTTGCTTGCTTGTTGCTTGTTGGCTGTTGAGATTCCTGGGAGCGATGTCATGGGTTCCATCTTGCGGGGCTCTTTCCCCCCCCTGACGTTTACTGCCGTACCAACACAGTGCCGGCATTCTTCCCCCCGTCTTGAACTCCGCCTTTCACGTGAAAGTTTGGTCTCTCTTCCCCCGCTACTCTTTTTCCACAAACCAATTTCTTCTGCTCTTCCTCTTCTTCCCTCCTTTCTCCTCTTCCCCCCCCCTCCAGCTCCTCTACCCTGTAACACTTGGACTCATCGTTTGTTGCTATTTCTGCTTGCTATAATCATGTCAAAGGAATTCAAAGCTACCGAGGTGGCCGAGCACAAGAAGCCCGACTCGCTATGGATCATCGTCGAGGGCGACGTATATGACGTTACAAAGGTACAAACAACAGCCTCCTCCCTTCCGGAGCATTCTAACAGGCGTGCACGATAGTTCCAAAATGAGCACCCGGGCGGAAAGAAGATCCTACAGAGGGTCGGTGGCAGAGACGCTACCGTCCAATTCTGGAAATACCACAACGAGGGAATCCTGAAGAAGTACAAGTCACAGCTCCAGATCGGATCTCTGGAGGGCAAGGCCGCGCCGCCACCAGAGCCGAAGAAGGGGGAACCAAAGAAGGAGCAGGCTCTTCCTGTGCGAGCTGGACCTGTTGCCCCAGCGCCAGCTAGTGAGGGGCACGAAGCGAAGGAGGCTCTGGACACTTATGGTGACCTTATTCCCTTTGGCGACCCTGCTTGGTACCAGGGTGTAAGTTATCTCTTATCTTGAGATTGTATTATTCGAGGCTTGTGGCTGATAGAGGGTAACTAGTATCATTCACCTTACTACAATGCATCGCATGCTGCCCTGAGAGATGAGGTTAGGTCGTGGGTTGAGGAGAGGATTGAGCCCCACTTGAATGATTGGGAGAAGCAGAAGTTCGTTCCTGTCGAGATTTACAAGGAGATGGGTACTCGCGGTTACCTTCCCGGGTGTGTTTGCCACTGCTGCCTTTACACTTGTATCTAGCCAGTTGCTAATGTTTCAACAGTCTGCTTGGCATCAAATACCCCAAGGAATATACTCCATACAGCGTCGCCTCTGTTCCTCCAGAGAAGTGGGATCACTTCCACGAGTTCCTTCTTATCGATGAGCTGTCGCGCACTGGTTCCGGTGGGTTCGTATGGAACATGATTGGTGGTTACTCGATTGCTCTTCCTCCGGTAATGAAGTTCGGTCCTAAGGAGCTTAAGGACCGAATTGTTCCAGGAATCGTCACTGGCGAGAAGAGGATCTGTTTGTGTATCACTGAGCCCGATGCGGGTAGTGACGTTGCAAACCTGACTTGTGAGGCCAAGAAGACACCGGATGGCAAGCACTATATCGTCAATGGCGAGAGTAAGACCCCCGTAGTGATCTGCATAGTGGATTTGTGCTAATATCTCGTAGAGAAATGGATCACAAACGGTATCTGGTCCGACTACTTCACTGTAGCCGTCCGCACTGGTTCCTCAGGCATGGGCGGTGTTTCTGTCCTCCTCATTGAACGTGGCCCCGGTGTCTCCACCCGCGAGATGGAATGCCAGGGTGTCCACGGATCGGGAACAACTTATATTACCTTTGAGGATGTCAAGGTCCCCGTAGAAAACCTCATCGGTAGGGAGAACGCCGGTTTCAAGGTTCTCATGACCAACTTCAACCACGAGCGTCTTGGTATAGTCATTCAGTGCACTCGCTTCTCCCGCGTTCTCTACGAGGAGTCGATGAAGTATGCCAACCGCCGCCGTACATTCGGCAAGAAGCTCATTGAGCACCCCGTAATACGTATGAAACTCGCGCATATGGCCCGTCAGATCGAGGCGACGCACAACTGGCTAGAGAACATCGTTTACCAGGGTTCGTGCATGAGCGACACGGAAGCAATGTTGAAGCTTGGGGGTGCCATCGCAGGATTGAAGGCTCAGAGTACCACAACCTTCGAATTCTGCGCCAGGGAGGCTACCCAGATCTTTGGTGGAGTCGGATACACAAAGGGTGGTGTTGGAGCCAAGGTTGAGCGACTGTATAGAGATGTTCGAGGATACGCTATCCCCGGTGGTAGCGAAGAGATTATGTTAGACCTCAGCATCAGACAGAGCTTGAAGGTTCACCAGGCGCTGGGTATGAAGCTGTAAGGCTGGATTGGGTTGGATTGTGTTGGTGGTTAGGTTGATTAGTTTAGATTTCTTGTGTGTGTGTGTGCGCGTCGGTTTTTGCGTTTTGTTACCTGGTTTATTGGTTGAGCTTTGTTTGGTAAGTGGGAATTAGTCAAGCATTGGATACAATTTTGTGATATTGCTGTTTTTTGATCAATGTGCTTGGGTTTTAGCGTTACGGTAGTTTATGAAAAGGGGCGTTGCGAGATTCCTGAGTGCTGATGGGGACGGTTCATTCTCGGGTGAGAGGAGACCACTGTCATACTACGGTATGCTGGATGGTACATGTACCTGCATTGCACCCAACTAGTGCTTAGGCCCGGTGATTTGATACTGTACCGTAGAAGTATGTTTATTTTGTTCCCTGGGGTGACGTGGGGTCTGGTATACCGGGGGGCGAAAATACTTTCACATTTCTAGTAAGCCTCGACACCCAAAAATGCGAAGGTATTTTCGCCCCCCCCGGTGTATGAACCATACCGTAGCTTAAGTTACGAATAATTGGTAGTCTAGGGTGGGGATGTTGTTGTATGGCCCCGGACAAGGAATCAGCCCTCTTTCTGATACAAGTACGGTACATCTTTGATTCGATGATTAACCAACAATTGAGGATCGCTTTTCCCTCTCTTTTCTGCGGATATCCGTAACTTGAACTGAGCAGTTAAGAGAGTGGGAATTCTTTATAGGCAAATATTGAACTGTTTGTGTTTTTCCTCTTTCCGATTGTATATGTTGTATGTAGTAAGAATTAGAAACTACTTTTCTTCAGGCATATAGGTTTAAACTTTTACCTTTCTTGCTATTTACTTGGCAGTAGTGATTTGTCTTCAAGTTCATACCATGCTTGTTCTCAAGAAGCCGAGAAGTTAGGTATCATACAAGTTTTTCGATTTCTGACAATGGGGGGAGGTTCCCTCGTGCGATCCCTGCAGGACCCGCACCTAGAACTATGTGGATCAGCATGTCAGCTTGCCAGTGATCTAGTGATGCCAAGATTTTGAGAACGCAGTACGGTAATTGGGAAGACTAATTGCAGTCGCTTCCTGCTTTCCGAGTTGGGGAGGTGGAGTTTCTTGCAATTTAAGTTTCAAATAAGAATAAGTTAGACGTGTGTAGTGTGATAGGCTAAATACACTTCAAAAGCCCTGGTTGCAACATCGTGTTCATACTGTTTGACACCTTTACTACTCGAGCACGGTAGTGCACGGTACAGTTCAGCTGGTTTGATAGAGTGATAATCCCGAATGCTACTTGCTGTTTGTTTGTTATATGTTGCGAGGGTTTGCTTAGGGTTTCCGGTTGTGTGGGCGAATGATGGCACACACTCACTTTCATGTACTCGTACAAGCAGTCCATCTGATGAGCAATGTCGCTCGATAAGTCAAGTGCCTCTCGTCGAACATCAGCTCTCTTCCCTCCCGAAGCCTTTTTCCTCCTCCTCCAGTAATGGAGCGTTCGCTACTTGTACCGGTATCATGGTTGTCCATACATACATACAGATGGCAGATGGGCCCTTGTTCAGAGATCAATATTCCAATCAAACGAGGATCCCGCTTGTTTATTTTATTTGGTCCTACAGAACAGCCATAGTGTGTGGACCACTTTATAGTCACTGGAGTTGTGATCGATCTTTTTTGTTGGAGGCTATTTTTGGTTGTCGGGACCGGTATTTAGGACTGATTCCAAGTGTCCGGAACTATAAAACGCTATCACGAAAGTAGACCTTCCGCACGTTGGTCTAAGCTTCTATGGCCTGGGGAGGGAGAGAGAGGGTTGAACCGTAAAGCTCTGCCGGGGCAACAAAACCCCTACATTCTCGGCTCTGCTGGAGGTTTGGGATTCTGCTGCCTTATTGTGTGCTGCATTGGGAATCTCATGCTCTCCGTTTGGGCTTGGGGCGCAATAGGTTGCATAGCTACTCCTATACTCCAGCGCCGCGCCCTTCCTACCGGAAACCTTCAAATACCGGCAAGGGCTTCACTTGGTCAGTATTTCATATGCGCTTAGATTATCATAGGTGGGTACTATCATACCTTAGGAGCCCGCACCTTCATTGACAGTTGAGTTTAGTTCTCGTATTATTACAAAGGGCTCTTCCTCTTCCTTTTTTTCTTCTTGTTGTCATACTTTGCGTGACTATGCTGGCTACTATCATAACGTGAATAGGTGCAGTATTCAGGGGAAGGGGGAGGAGCTTTTATGGTGCCGTTTGCTGAGAGATTCTTCGGGTCACCATGGGTTAGAATTGTTTTTTGTTTTTTGTTTGTTTGTTTGCTAGGTGGGTAAGTGGCATCACCGGGCTATTCAAGTTCTCGGTGAAGTCCTCTCGATACCATGAAAATGGTCGGTGAGATGGGTACAGTACAGCACCTCTAGATTCTGAAGCGGAGTTGCGGTATATGCTATTATTGCACCTCGGGGATGTGAGGATCCCGGAGTGATTTTCTTATCATATCCTTCTTGGGGGTTCGCAGGTTATCAACTCAAGTTAGAGAGGTAATCACCTCGGGCGTTTCCCCTGGGTATCGTACCGGTGGTTGCTGGTGCCGCGCTGACTCTCTCTCAGTCCATCGCTCTCTGATGAGCTGGTTAATGGGGCGGACTAGGAGGTTAATTTTCTAGATTTTTTCCCTTTCACCGTCGAGGTAGATTTCTTGTTATGTATGTCGGGTTCTACTCGGAGTGGACTAAGCCCCAGAGAGTAGTTTAAGTACCCTTCTATTTAACTCTTCTTGCCCCGCTCTGTCCACATCTTCCTAACCTGCGAGGGCTGAGATAAAAGTACACAAGCTCCGTTCGGCCATCCGTTCGTTTCTCACAATCCTCTGTGTTGATCACGAGCACCTTCTTTCACACTCCTTTTTAAGCCTATATATATATATATATTTGCAAAGTCCGAGACTTTGGCTGGTTGATATATTTCTCTCTATTTTCGGTTGGTTGCCAATCTATCTCGTCCGAGGCGGGGGGAAAGAACTGACGTTGTGGGATAGTTACAACGCTTAGGAGCGAGAAGACATCAAGGATGCTCTACCGCTTCTCTTTCTCTACGGCTACGTACTGTCTATTACTACTCAGTTCGGCATCTGCCCTGCCGACTCAGGATGAAGGAGTCAGTAGCTCACCACCCGCCGTCGTCGATATAAATCATGAGGTAGTAGACGGAGAAAAGCATCTGTGAGTTTAATGCTCGAGCACGATCTATCAATCTATGAGACAAAAACTAACCAATAATAGTGACAAGCGATTTCCACTGGGAAGCACTACTGCCGGCGCTCTTACTGGTGCCCTCAGTGGTCTTGCATCTGGTGCCGTTGCAGCCTCTGGGTATCCAGCCGCAGGATATGCCCCAGCATCTGGGTACTGGCCGTCACCATATGGTGTGGCAAACCCGATGATGGGTGGTGGAATGCCGCCTATGGCGAACCCCATGATGGCAAACCCAATGATGAACCCCATGGTGAGTGGCATGACAAACCCAATGATGGGCGGAGCGTCAGGTATGATGAACCCTATGATGAAGATGCCGTCTCCTTACGGGGGGGGCATGCCTCCATATGGCGGCATGGGAAATCCTATGATGGGCGGTATGGGCGGCGGTATGGGCGGCGGTATGATGGGCGGCATGAACGGTGGCATGAACGGTGGCATGAATGGTGGCATGAACGGTGGCATGAATGGTGGCATGAACGGCGGCATGAATGGTGGCATGAACGGCGGCATGAATGGTGGCATGAACGGCGGCATGAACGGTGGCATGAACGGTGGCATGAACGGCATGAACGGCATGAACGGCGGCATGAACGGTGGCATGAATGGTGGCATGAACGGCATGAACGGCATGAACGGCATGAACGGCGGCATGAACGGCAACCCCAAACGCCCGGGCGCAAAGAAGCGCCCCAAGGCCGAAGTAGAGGAGGAAGATGATACGGACGATGAGGACGCGCCAGCTCCCAAGAACAAGAGGAGATCGGTCAATATCAACGAGAATATCCCTCAAGGCGGTGCAAAAGCCAAACGTGACCTGTCCTCTAACGACGCCGGAATCAGAAACAAGGGAACCCACGCTGGCCATACCTCCAACTCTGACAGTGTCCGAGGCCCCAAGGTGAGCGGGAAGAGGAAGCTTAGAAAGAGAAATTTCGGTATGCAAGGCGCGGGTGCGGGCATGCCTATGGGGGGTATGGGTGGGATGCCAGGTATGGGCATGGGTGGAGCTCCTGGTATGGGTGGAGCTCCCGGTATGGGTATGGGTGGAGCTCCGGGTATGGGTATGGGTGGAGCTCCTGGTA
>QFET01008633.1:0-13650 GCA_003316355.1 Tuber calosporum | reverse complement strand
CGCCTCCGCCACCTCCCTGGCATTGGCGGCATTGGCCCTGGCTCCCCCATCTGGTCCTCGGTGGCCCTCACACAGGCCCTTCGCGCCTACATCCTTGAGTCAGGAACTGGCTTCCCACCGACAATGCCGGCCTTACAGCCACCATCCACCTAGGGACGCCCACCTGGCTGCCCAGTTCTTTCCTGCTTTTGTTTCTTTCATGATATTATGACTTTCCTAACGTTGTTCGGGAATTTTGTTGTTGTCTTTCCTTGCTTGATTAGTCTCCATTGCGGGAGCAGTGACGGTATCGTCACGGTTGGGAGAGAGGACAGGAACTTTCCTTTGTTTGTTTGCTTGAGATTAACGTTTCGTTTTTGCCATAGCTAGCGCTGCATGCAGGTTCCTGTACGTTAACAGAGAATATATGAGTTAAATAAAAAAAAAAAAGAAATAAAAAAAAAAAAAAAAAGAAAAATCCCGTGCTTTACACCTCATCAAGCAACGGAGAAGAGATCTTATCAATATCATACATTTTTACTCAAAAATCTTCACCTACGAGCCTTCCTAGACAATCTCCGTTTACTAAGAAAGATTTAAGCCTAGTTCGATTCGTTTGTTTTAGAATCAATTACCCTTAACAGTATATTGATATTTCTCCTTGTTACCAAGGCTCAATACATGACTATCAGCTATCTCGAAGTCCTTCCTCTGGAATCAAACAAGATGATAGTTGATTCCACCCTCCTCGACGAGTTAATTCTTGAACCTCGCCTACCAAACTTTATTACCTCTATCGAAACCCTCCTATACGACTCTCTTCCAGAGATCGAATACCTACCGTACCCATACGAACCCTCCTGGTTCACCGACCCTAAACTTATACCGACACCTCAAGATTTCTCAGAAATCTACAAAGAACGTCACGGGCCACCTTACGTTGGCACCCCCTAGTTGACTACGACAGTGAGGAAAGTGGAACATCTAGTTCCTTATCCTCAAACATATCCTTTACACCCTCCGTGTGGGGATTCGGAAGACACCCCTTGTCCTTCTAAACAATGTCCTCCCGACAATTGACCGTAGATACGGACAAGGCAATGTCCGACATCGAAGAAGTATCACTGGTAGGAAGTGATCACGCACCTGGTCACTCCAGGTCACCCTTGGCACTCCACCACCTTTCACAGCCAAGTGGAGTCAGAAAGTCGGCCCCAGGAACTCGATCAAGCACTCCCCGTGCCCCCGACGACAGAAATCCAGCTATGGTAAGATTAGCAGAACAAATAGGCCAGGCATTGAGCTACTTCGACCGTACCCTCCAGGAATCAGTTGATATGCAAAATGTGGCCTACCGTGAACTGTCTGGCCAATCTCAGGATCAGGCGAACCAACTCCAGCACCATGGCATGCGGATAACCCGTGGGGAACAAAACATTGACGAAGAGTTGAAACAAGTCAATTCGGGACTTGAAATGTTAGCAACTGAAACAGCCGCACTTCAAGATGCAACCACCAAACGGTTGGAAGTAAAGCTGCGAGCACAGGAAGAACGGGCTGCGCACCATGAAGCGGTATGTACCCAACTTCATGCTAACATTGGGGCAACAGAACCAGAGTCGCTGGATCGAGACCGCCAGCTAGAACAGGCCTTGGCTAGGCAAAAAGCCGAACTCCTACAAAGACAAGTAGCCGCACAAAAGGATCAAGAGCGGACCAGTCAGGAGTTAAGAGAGCTTCACCAGCGCCTCGAACAAGAGCGTGCTGAAAGGGAAGCATATGTGGTCCAACAGAATGCCGCATCCGAACAACTAAATCGAGTGTTGACACGGATGAATGAAACTTTGATGCAACTACAGGTTGCGAGGAACCCACCAAGTGTGTGGGAAACAGTGGCACCACAGCCGGTGGAAAATCCGGGTTTGGAGAAACGGACAACGCCTGATGGAAGAGAAGAGTTCCCGTTTATTCCCCGCAGAGACAAGGGAAAGGGAGTGGATCGAGGAAACGGAAACAGTGGTGGGGGAAAAGCACCACCACCTCCTCCTGCGGCGAATGCACCCAATCCAGTAGACGATGACCCAAGCTCGGAAGATGAAGGTGGTCCCTCTCGAAGAGGGGGGGAGCCATCACGAAGACCCTCACCTGGTCGAAAATTCGAATCCGAAGCTGAGGTATGGGTCGACCGACTGGGGCAAACATTCTCAAGGACCAACCGCCGGCAAGCGGATACACCTTTCAAGTTTGAAAATAAACCGACTCAGGATGTGCGAGTATGGTTACCATATTGCGAGGACTACTTTGGAAGAAACCCATGGCCATGGGAAAATGATGAAGAACGCATCAAGTATGAGTTAGGAAGAATGGACGGGACCTAGGTGGCACCTTTCTCAATAACTTAGCGAAAGAAAATGACTGGGGACCTTGAATTCCCAAAACATGGGGGTTATGATTTCTGGATCACTTTCCGGGTGGAAGTTACAGAACGATTCTCAGTACTGCATAAGGCACAAAGAGCCTTAGCCAAGATGGAGAAGGTGCGGTATAAATGGGATATAGAGAGGTATCCCCACACCATGGAAAACCACAATATCGAGGCGGAAGTATCTTGTATCGCTTGGAGAACCATAATTCAGCGCCAACTTTCCATTTAGGCCATGCGTACGCTATCACATGAGAATCATGACTCGGATAGTGAATGGATCAAGGCAGTCCGCAGGGTTACCAAAGCGGAAGAATCGTTCAAAGAACAGCAAGGGCTATTCAGAAAGAACGACCAGGGTAATAGCGACTCACAGGAAAGAAAACGGGAGGAGGAATCAAAATCTAGCAAGACTACTGCTGGAAATAAGAAACGAAAAACCTATACGGCTGCTGAAAAGGCAGCCTACAAATTGAAAAAACAAGCGGAAAGATTGAAAAAAGCCCCCACTGAAGGAAAGGTAGAGCATACAAATTGGGTTGAAGCTCATAAAGGAATCCCTAAGGACAAAATTGAAGAATGGAAGAAAGCCAATCAATGCACCCGTTGCACATTGGCTAACCACACTTGGAAGTTCTGTAGGAGACAGGCCCAAGTATAGATTATAGGGCAAAAAAGGGGAAATTTCAAACCCCAATATCGACGACCCCAGATAAAAAAAGGGCAACCAGATACTACGACTAGGGTGAACCAAGTCAACCAGCACAGAATTTGGGAACTGGACGACATGGATGAAACCTAGAAAAGGTTTTCAGGCACCGGCAGCGACGGCGACCGGGTACTCGGTTATGGACCCCTTACCGAAACCGAAATCAACAAGGGGGCTAGATCTCTCCGAGGTCCTACTAGCAGGTATTCCGCACTTCTCCGTGGGAAACTCAAAACCAAAGCGAGAGTCACGAAAAGCAATCCAGACCTACGGGCGTATCGTAGACCTAAGAATGACAGCCGAGTGAGAAGCGATTAACTTGGATTGCGGGTCGTGGTAGTGCGGGACTAACTCTGGGAACCTAAAACAAAAAAAGAAGAATGCGGAGCGCTACATTTGGTGTATATCGGGCCTCAGTACGGAAGACGGTCAACTAATCCCGCGTACTTATATAGCCCTAAATCCTTACAAGAGATCCAAGGAAGAGTGGACAGACCAGTGCTGACTAGGAGCTTCTTAAGAATGACAAGGGGAAATTAGTCTGGCCTGGATCGTGAGAAGCCTTCCAGGAACAAAATATATTACAGGTCGGCTGGACAACGGAATAGTTGGAGAATCGGAAGCGGATCCCGGACATCAAGAAAAATGAAGTGGAAGAGAATGACTAACTACGGCCACCTAGTTCACACGCTAAATAGAGCGGGGTAAATCCGTCACGAACCTGGACTCCGGCTTTATGGAGAGGAATGGCACGATAAACTCATGAGGTAAAACGAGGCGATGCGTGAAGAATCCCCGGAGTCCAAATACGCCGATATAGTCAAAACGATACGAGTACGGCTCCAGTTGAGACCAAAGCGTGGGCTGAGAAGGGCAAATGGCAGGTGTACGGGAACCCTTCGGGAAGCGGTAAAGACCGATAGTAGTGGGCTGCCCAGTACACCAAAGGAAAGGGTTTAGTTTCTCTGAGGAGGCTTCAGTAGCCGAAACCGTGCGGGCATGGTAACAAACACCTTCTGTTATCACTACCAACGATTGACAATAGGTCGCAAAAACGACCCGCACAAGCCCCTAGTGGCGAAAACAAGAAATACAAAAGTGAGGCCCTAGTACCTCAATTCTATAACTGCCCAGAAGGCAGGGTAACACTAGAGGCAAATGGCCAGAGAATACCCACACACGCTCAATTGGACTCTGGATCTAATATATTCCTCATAAATCAGAAACTACAAAACCTGTTTCGGATTCCTTACAATACACACTCTGAGACCAAAAATATCCTCACATTTAATGGAACACCTGCCCTAGGCGGTGGAAAACATTACACTCATCCTATCTTATTAGAGATAGGGACCAACGCACATCGATCGCACATTACGTGCGAAATTGCACCAGCCGGGAAATATGACTTGATTATCCCGTTTGGCTGGTGGCATCAGGAACACCCCATCACACAAATTGAAGATCCAAGGAAATGGCGCTTCAATAATGAACAATGTCAGACCCATGTCTAAGATCAAGACATGGAAGGATTATTTGAATGGGACGAAACTGTAGCTCATGACCCTGAAGCCAGGTACGTGGGAAGAATAGAAATGGTACGAACAATGCCGGACATAGTACATCCGTCCCATCCCTTGGCAATCCCACACGAATACCATGGGTTCAAAAAGGTATTCGCCACGGAAACGGCAGAGAAACTTGCTAGTCGCAGAACCTTCGACCATGCTATTGACCTGGTACCTGGAGCAGTTCCGCCCTGGGGACCTATATACCCAATGTCCGCTCATCAGTTGGATCTCCTCAGCTTATACCTGCAAAAAATGCAGGATCAAGGAAAGATTACCGTGAGTAAATCTCCAGCCGGGGCTCCAGTCCTATTCGTCCCAAAACCAGATGGTTCAATGCGATTATGTGTGGATTACCGTCAACTAAATAAGATGACCATCACAAACAAATACCCTCTCCGTCTAATGAGTGAACTCCGCGATAGAGTAGCAGGAGCGAAGATATTGACTAAACTCAATTTGAAAGATGTATACCACCTCCTAAGGATAAAGGAAAGAGATGAATGGAAAACAGCGTTCCGAACCCAGTACGGTCACTTTGAATAAAAAGTTATGCATTCGGATTGGTAAACGCGCCGGCATCTTTCCAAGCCATGAAGAACAAAATTCTACGCGAATTCTAAATCATGGAGTTGTGGTATACCTGGATGATATTCTGATCTACTCCAAAAAAGAGAAGGAACATATCGAGTTGGTTAAGCGAGTTCTGACTCGCTTAGAAGAATATGACCTAGCCCTCTCAATGACAAAATCAGTGTTCCATGTGGATACGGTAGAATTTCTCGATTACATCGTCGCGGTTGATGGGGTCACCATGACTTAGAGAAAAATTGCTAGTATAAAGGGTTGGAAAGCACCAATATTGGTAAAGGATGTGCAAATTTTTATTGGCTTCGCCAATTTCTACAGGCAGTTTATCAAAGATTTCTGCAAAATCTGCAAACCAATAACTGAAACCTTGAAGCGAGACCCGAAAAGCATTTAACTGGGGCCCTGAACAGGAGGAAGCTTTTGTAGAACTCAAACACAGATTCACAACTACCCCCATACTATGCCACTTTTACCCGGAAAGGGAAACAGTGGTAGAGACTGATGCTAGCGACTTTGCGTTAGGCTATGTTTTGTCCCAATTCAAGGGCAAAAAACTACACCCGGTCGCTTTCCACTCATGGAAGCTAAGTCCCGCCGAAAGAAATTACGAAATCCACGACAAAGAACTGCTAGCCATATTAGACGCTTTAAAAGAATGGAAGCAGGATCTAGTGGGAACGGAAAAACTGGTAACCTTGTATACGGATAACCAAAATTTACAAAGTTTCCTGACCACAAAAGTCTGGAATCCAAGGCAAATTCAGTGGGCACAGAAACTGGCAAACTACAATTTTAAGATTGTTTACCGCCCAGGAAAGCGAGGAGGAAAGCCTGACGCACTAAGCCGACGGCCGGAGTACCGTCGGGTGGAGGGAGCTGCGCATAGCGAACAGTCAATACTCAAGCCTACACATTTTCAAATTTCTCAGGTATACATGAATGAACAAGAAGAAATAACACGAACGGTTACCGATCCAAGTACAAACAACCTAAGGATCAAACTACTGTCCAAACGAGCCAAGATCCCAACCAAAGGATCACGAATGGCAGCCCGACACGACCTTTACGCAATCAACGAATTCATAATACCCGCAAGACACCAGGTTCTGGTTGAAACGGGAATTGCAGTAGGGTTACCCTCAGGCACTTATGCTCGCATAGCATCCAGAAGTGGTCTAGCAGCAACACATGGTATTGGAATTGGAGGCGGCGGAATAGATGCGGACTACACTGGAGAGGTGAAAATCATTATGAGAAACCATAGCGACGTGGATTGCCAAGTGCGCGAGGGAGATAGGATAGAGCAATTGGTTATAGAAAATATAAATACCTTGGACGCAATGGAAGTCTAGAGCCAAGCACCGACAGAACGTGGCAGTGCAGGTTTCAGCAGCTCAGACCCCTCCCCGCGTAGGGGGAGAGCGGAACAGACCTCGATAGTTGTGGCACACCTACAGGCCGACCACAAAGAAAATGAGTATTTTGACACACAGGACTGGGGAGAAAAATCCAAAATAGGGCATACAACTTGCATGATGTCTAACGCCATAATATCAAAAGCAGATATAAGAAATATAACCAGCAATTGTTGGCAAACATCAAGCAAGCCGCCATAGGGGACCCAGACTGGCAGCAGCGCAAGAGCGAGCAGGAAGGATTGGAGAAGGGAGGAAAACCATTGCCCGCCAACTGGACAGTAGTAGAAGGACTACTGTATTACAAGAACCATTTATATATCCCAGCCAACGAAGCGTTACAGACAACGATTGCCCAAGGATGTCATGACTCCAAGGTCGCAGGACATTTTGGTCAAGAAAAAACCTTGGAAATCACATCACGAGACTTCTAGTGGAAAAGGATTGCCAACTGGATGATTGATTACGTCCGCTCATGTGACGAATGCCAACACAATAAGTCCCTGCGGCATGCGAGGTAAGGTCTATTACAACCCTTGGAAGTGCCATTTGCAGCGTGGTCATCCATTTCCACCGACTTTATAACACAACTACCTGAGTCGCAAGGACCAACGCAAATAATGGTAGTTGGGGATCGGTTTACAAAGATGGCACATTTCATCGGTCTGGAAGGAAATGCAACGGCAAAGGATATAGCAAATGTATTCGTAAGAGAAGTATTGAAGCTACATGGGCTTTCCTCAGAAATCGTTTCGGATATGGACGCAAAGTTCTCCGGAGAATTTTGCGAATCACTTTGCAAAAGTCTCGGAATAAAACGAAAAATGTCAACAGCCTACCATCCTCAAACTGATGGAAAAACCGAAAGAACCAACCAAGTGCTGGAAGGTTCCTTAAGAACTTTGTCAATTACGATCAAAATGACTAGTATCAGTTGTTGCCATTAGCGGAGCATGCCTACAATAATTCGGGAATAAACGCACATGGACTTTCCCGGTTCTATGCCAACTATGGTTTCCACCCGCAGACTGAATGGATGAAGGAACGAGAAGCCCAAAATCCAGGAGCCCAATTATATGCTCACTGGATGAAGACAATACACCAACAGGCCTAAGAAGCGTTAAAGCAAACCCGAGAAAATATGAAGAAATATTATGATCGAAAGGCAAAAGAACAACCTGACATCAAACCTGGAGATCAGGTTATGCACAACGCAAAGAACATCAGAACTAAGCGACCATCGAAAAAGCTAAGTCCGAAGCTCTATAGCCCGTTCAAAGTATTGGAGAAAAGAGGAGACCGCGCCTTCAAAGTGGAAATATCACCGTGATGGAAAATCCTTCCGATATTCCATGTATCCCTGTTGGAACCATACCGCACCTCCTCCAGGCCACAGAGGGAACAACCACACAGAGAGCCGGAAGAGATTGACGCGGACTTGGAGTGGGAAGTAGAACGTATTGTGAAGAGTGAAATAATCTCATACACAAGACGGGTGCGTGGACGGAATAAACAAATTCATGAAATACGATATTTTGTTAAGTGGGCTGGGTGCTCAGAGGATGAAAATACCTGGGAGCCACCAGAGTATTTAGAGCATGCTAAAGAATTGCTTGCGGAGTTTCATAGGGAAAATCCGGAAATGCCATCCAGGGCAGAAGTTGAATGATAGGAAAAGGTTTTCCTGGCGTGGACTAGCAAACGCGGCAGGTTTTTCACCCTACCCTATCGAGTTCATAATGGTCTATGTATTATAATAGTATTTACTTTGTTGCAAGAGGGGGAAAATCGGACCCAGAGGTATTCGAGGCGAAACCTGGGAGGAGGGAGCTCCTGTTAGGCACATAACTCCCACAAGGGCCCAGAGGAGCAGTTTGAGAGCTCTGGGCTTGAAACTCCACAGACTAATACCCCCCTCCGGCCCTGACGTTGGCCCCGGACGACAGCACTGGCGCCTGGTGCAGTTGCTCACAATCATAGAAAGAAGAAATATTGGAGCACCTCTCGTAACACCGTATACGTCGTCGCCGTCAGTCCGTCCGGATCCTGTCTGTAGGCTATATAAGAGGGCATCTCTGGCTACGCCTGGGAAAAAGAACCAAGCGATTTCGTTAAGAACTCGCAGAGTTACATCCCGTTGAAGTCAAGAGACCAAAACAACATCCGGAAGCCTAGGAGGGAGTGTTATTTGGCCTATTCCGCAGAGAATAGTACCGATCCCCCTAATGAATGCCTATCATAGGCAAGCAAGCCTATCGGAACATGTTGATAAGGAGAGGCAGTGAAGACAAGAAGGCAATTGGGCCGATCGTAAACACAAGTCATCCTAAAAGCCCTCTGCAGAGCCGGATATCACGGCACGAAGCGGATTGGGTCGACAACCAAGTTGGCCCCTTGGTGTTTTAAGATACTATTGGCAGATTCCAAACTGGACGGTCATAGTTTATACAGCAGAACGAAGGTAAACATCTCTCACCGAGTGGGCCCACCCACCATCGGAGAAAGGAGAGCTCTGATCACACCATTAGCTGTGCGGGGAAGAGATTTATCAGGGTCAAAGGGGGTTCGCTCTAGAATTCGAAGTGAGGAATTAGTTAGAAGATATATGGTTATAGGTAGATTTGATGTTGTCCGCGAACACTCAGACGCGGGATATAAATATTGAAGTGCCTCCCGAGCTTTACACCTCATCAAGCAACAGAGAAGAGATCTTATCAATATCATACGTTTTTACTCAAAAATCTTTACCTACGAGCCTTCCTAGACAATCTCCGTTTACGTTGAAAGATTTAAGCCAAGTTCTATTCGTTTGCCCTTAGAATCAACTACCCTGAACAAGGTGATAGCCATCTTTTAAGTTGTGCTTAGTGAATATTTGAGCGCCTGCCACGCGGTCGCGGAGCTCGCTCATTCGAGGTAGCCAATATTTGTTGGCTACCGTTAGCTTATTCAACTGACGGTAGTCCACACATAGCCTCATTGAACCATCTGGTTTAGGGACAAATAATCTTGGAGCACCCGCAGGAGATTGGCTTTCCACGATATTCCCTTGATCCTACATTTTCCGCAGGTCTTTGATAAGTAAATGCCGGTGGTGGGCTGACATAGGATATATCGGGCCCCATGGCAGTACCGCGCCGGGTATCAAGTCGATGGCCTGGTCATACGTTCGTCTTCCTGCTACTTTCACAGCAGTTTCTGGTGCAAAAACCCTTTTGAATTCTTGGTATTCCTGAGATATTTGCTGAATCTCTTTGGATTCTGGAGAGGGGGCTATTTCGATTCTTCCAATGTATCGTGCTTCAGGGTCGTATACCACGGTCTCGTCACATTCAAATGTCAAGTCTATGCCTTCATCATTAACATGACTTTGGCATTTCTCGTCTTTAAATGTCGATTTTTGAGCCTCCTCAATGTGCCTTATGGGATGTTCTGTATGCCACCATCCAAATGGGATGATAAGGTCATATTTGCCAGCATTGGCAATTTCGCAAGAAATGTGAGAACGGTCCGCATTGCTTCCGATCTCTAAGAGAATAGGATATGTGTAGTGTTTTCCCCCATTTGCTGCTGTAGTTCCTTCAAAGGTGTAAATGTCCCAGTTATTTGTGCGGGTGTGGTATGGTAAGCGATATTTATTAAGCAGTTCTTGGTTAACTAGGAATATGTTAAACCCAGAGTTTAATAAAACACTGATCGGGATCCGTTCTTCATTTTCTGCGATGGTTGCCCTGCCTTCTGGGCATGAATTATAAGGCGGGATAGATGCTACGGTTTTATTTCCTTTATTAAGCCCGCTAGGGGCCTGTGCAGGACTTTTGTATGACATTTTCGTTGTTATGGTAACTTAGGGTGTTTGTTACCATGCCTGCACGGTTTCAGCTATTGAAGCCTCCTCAGACAAAGTAAAATCTATGTCTAGGTGTACTGGGCAGCCTACTACTAGAGGTCTTTACCCCTTGCCGAAGGGTTCCCATACTCCTGCCATTTGCACTTCTCAGTCCACGCTTTTGTCTTCACTGGAGCCGCACTCATACCGTTTGGAGAATAACAGCGTATTTGGGCTACCGGGGATTCTTCAGGCATCGCCTCGTTTTACTCCATGAGTCTATGGTGCCTTTCCTGTCCACCAAGCCGCAGTCAAGGTTCTGGACGGATTTACCCAGCTCCATTTAGCGAGTAAACTAGGCAGCGGTAGTTACTCATTCTCTTCCACTTCATTTTTCTGGATGTCCGGGATCCTGTTCCTTTTCTCCATCTATTCCGTTGTCCAGCCGACCTGTAATGTATTTTGTTCCTGGAAGGCTTCTCACGATTCTGGCTAGACTAATTTCCCCTTGTCATTTTTAAGGAGTTCCTAGTCAGCGCTTTTCAGTCCACTCTTTCTTGGATCTCTAGTAAGGATTTAGGGCTTTATAAGGATGCGGAATTAGTTGACCGTCTTCCGGACTGAGGTCCGATATACACCAAATGTGGCCCTCCGCTTTCTTCTTTCTGAGTTTCAGGTTCCCAGAGTTAATCCCGGACTACCACAAGCCGCCGTCCTAGTTAATCGCTTCTTACTCGCCTGTTATTCTTAGGTTTGAGGTACTCCCGTAGCTCTGGATTGCTTTTCTTGATTCTCGCTTTTGTTTTGATTTTCCCATGGAGAAGCGCGGAATACCTGCTAGTAGGACCTTGCAGAGGTCATGCCCACTTGTTGATCTCGGTTTCGGTAAGGGGTCCATAACTGAGTACCTGGTCGCCGTTGCTGCCAGTGCCTGAGAACCTGTTTTATATTTCATCCATGTCGTCCAGTTCCCAAATCCTGTGCTGGTTGACTTGGTTAACCCTGGTCATGGGTTCTGGTTGACCCTTTGTTTTCTGGGGTCGTCGATATTGGGGTTTGAAATTTCCCCGTTTCTGCCCTATAAATGATACTTGGGCCTGTTTCCTGCAGAACTTCCAAGTATGTTTGCCCAAGGTGCAAAGAGAGCTTTAGTTGGCTTTCTTTCGTTTTTCAATTTTGTCCTTAGGAATTCCTTTATGAGCTTCAACCCAATTTGTATGCTCTACCTTTCCTTCAGCAGGGGCTTTGTTCCCTTTCTCCACTTGTTTTTTCAATTTGTAGGCAGCTTTTTCAGCTGCCGTATAGGGTTTTCGTTTCTGGTTTCCAGCAGTGGTCTTGCTAGATTTAACTTGGTCCTCTCGCTTTCTTTTCTGGAATTCACGTTTTCCCTGGTCGTTTTTTGAAAAGCCCTTGTTGTTTCTTGACGATTCTTCCACTTTCGTGACCCTGCAGACTTCCTTGATCCATTCGCTATCTAAGTCATGATTTTCATGTGATAGTGTACGCATGGCCTTGATAGGAAGTTGCCGCTGAATTATGGTTGTCCAAGCGTTGCCGGATACTTCTCCCTCGATGTTGTGGTTTTCCATGGTAAGGAGATATTTCTCTATGGCCTGTGTATACCTAACCTTCTCCATCACGGCTAAGGCTTTTTGCGCCTTGTGTAGTACCGCGAATCGTTCTGTACCTTTGGCTCAGAAAGTGATCCAGAAATCATAACCCTCATGTTTGGGGAATCCGAGGTCTTCAGTCATTTTCTTTACATAAGTTATCGAGAAATGAGCCACCTCGGTTCCTTCCATTCTTCCTGACGCATACTTGAGGCATTATTCATCGTTTTCCCATTGCCATGGGTTTCTCACAAATTAGTCCGCGCAATTTAGTAGCCAAACTCTCACATCCTGAGTAGGCTTGTTTTCAAATTTAAACAGTGGATCCGCTTGTGGGCAGTGGGTTCAGGATAGTGCTTGCCCTAGTAGGTCGACCCATGCGTCCGCTTCTGATTGGAACCAACGGCCAGGCAAGGGTCTTCGTGATGGCTCACCACCTCGTTGTGAGGGCCACCTCCGTCTTCAGACCCAGGGTCATCATCTCCCGAGTTAGGTGCATTTACCGGAGGGGGCGGTAGTCGTTCCTATAAACCATTTCCGTTTCCATCCCTACGATGCACGGCCTTTCCCTTGTCTCTTCGGGGAACGAACTGGAACTGTTCTCCGCCATCAGCCGTGGTTCGTTTTTCCAATCCCGGATTTTCCACCGGATGTGGTGCCACTGTTTCCCACACGCTTGGTGGGTTCCTCGCAACTTGTAGTTGCACCAAAGTTTCATTCATCCGAGTCAACGTTCAATTTAGTTGCTAGGATGCGGTATTCTGCCTGACCACATAGGCTTCCCTTTCCACGCGCTCCTGTTCGAGGCGCTGGTGAAGTTCTCATAACTCCTCTCTGGTCCGTTCATGTTCTTTTTGTGCGGCCACTTGTCTTTGAAGGAGTTAGGCTTTTTGCCTTGCCAACGCCTGTTGTAGTTGGCGGTCTCGATCCAGCGACTCTTGTCCTGTTGTCCCAATGTTAGCATGAAGTTGGGTACTTACCACTTCATAGTGTCCAGCCCGTTCTTCGCGCGGCCACAGCTTTGCCTCCAGCCGTTTGTTGGTTGCATCTTGAAGTGCGGCGGTTTCTCTTGCTAACATTTCAAGCACCGAATTGACTTGTTTCAACTCCACGCTAATGATTTGCTCACCATGGCTTATCCATTGAGCATGGTGCTGGAGTTGGTTTGCCAGATCCTCAGCTTGACCAGATAGTTCACGGTAGGCCAGATGTTGCATATCGACTTATTCCTTGAGGGTACGGTCGAAGTAGCACATTACCTGGCCTATGCGTTCTGCTAATCTGTCCATAGCTGGATTTCTGGCATCAGGGGGTCGCGGAGTGCTTGATCGATTTCCTGGGGCTGACTTTCTGACTCCACTTGGCTGTGACAGGTGGTGGAGTGCCAAAGGTGACCTGGAGGGTCCAGGTGCGTGGTCGCTTCCAACCAGATATACTTCTTCTATGTCAGACATGGCTTGGTCCGTATCGACTGTTAAGGGTAGCCGATTCTAAGGTCAAGCGAATCAGGCTAGGCTTAAGAAATCA
>QFET01008626.1:0-10095 GCA_003316355.1 Tuber calosporum | reverse complement strand
TTACAGGGGACCGTCGTCTTTTTCCTCTTCGTTCTTTTCGCTTTCGAGATCCATTTCGCAGATTGCAATTCTTTGTTTCCATCGTGGGTTTTGAACCCTACTGACTGTCTTAACCGGGTATTCTTTCTCATCTCTTGGGTTGGTGCTGTTCCTCATCATGTGTCCTGGCTTCGCACATGCCATACATAGATTGTTGTTTCTTCTTCTCCAATATTCGGTCTTTGATATGTTAAGAGCTTGTCTTCGCCTTGTCGCGTCTAGCTCCATTGGATCTCCTCGAGACTCCTGTAGCCGTTGGGTCTTGAAGGTGCTGTCGTAGTTTCTGACGTTGTCGTATGTTTTGGTCTTAGACCTTCCTTGAACATGTTTGATAACGTCCAAGCGGTTTTCCTGATTAATGGCCCTTACCGCCATTTCCTCAGTCGTCGTGAAGTCTTGAGCCCTGATGGCCCATGCGTTCTGAATTTCTTCGTGTAAGCCTCTTAGGAAGGCCCTTCCTAAGGTTGCTTCGTCGTATTCCGCCTCAGTCGCCAACAGTCGTAACTCGTTCCAGAAATCGGTTACATTCCGGCTCCCTTGCTTAATTTTCTCGATTTTGTTTCTTGCCGTTTGTCTAGCATCCACGTCGCCGAATTGAATGCGTAGAGTGGCTTGAAATTCTGCCCAGTTATTCCATGTGGCTGGGGTCTTTCCTTCCACATATGGAGTAATCCATTTGCCTGCTGATTCCCTTAGTAGGGATTTAGCGAAGTCCACTTTTAATCCATCTTCATTTTCTCCCCATCCTAGTGCTGTGTAGTACATTACAAGTTGGACTAGCCATGCTCGCAGTTTTGTACGGTCTCCTGTAAATGTATCCTGGGTTTTGATTTTTGGCCTCCGCACAGTCTGTTCCTGTCGATTATCCTTAACCGTCCTAATCAACTCCTATAGTTGTTCTCTCGTGAGAGTTATCGTGTCCGCTAGTCCTGCTACTCCCGACATTCTGTGTATTGGGGATGCTCCCGAACTGACAGACCCTGATCTTGATCTTGCTTCCGGGGTGACCGGGCTTGGTGGTCTTAGGGATCCCTCTCGCGATATGTCGTTTAAGGCTTGTCCAAGTTCCGCTTGTAGTCCTAGGAAAGTCTGTGGGTCGTTGAAGTCTGGTACTTCTGTATTTGTAGGTGAATCCGTTTTGTTTTCGTTAAGTTTCGCAAAAGACGCAACCAAATGTTACAAACCTATCCCTAGTCTGCCGGACAAGGCACACTATCTTCTTTAACAGCAACAGGTAACGATACGTACCGCTCGTCTTACCGCTCTTTCGGCCTCGTAGCCTTATGTTGCCTAGGCAACGCTGTGTCCTTTCACTCCTAGCCCGTGCGACTGCTCCGTAGGGATACGTTCTCCGTATCACCCTTCAGTCGGTGATGTAAACGGATGGTCGTAATAAGAATAAAGTATAGATTGAACTAATAGGGAAAATATAATATAGGAAGTAACTTAGGTGGTTGCGTGAAGAGCTAGCTATCTGTGTCCGCGGCCCTCCTTATATAGGCGCTCTTCCCACCACCCTAACCCTGGTGACTTTACCACGAGTCACCTCTTTACTATGACTGCCGTGTGAGTCATAGTATAACAAACATCCTATGACTCACAATTTGAGTCATAGTATACAATCCCCATAGTATCCAATTTCCATAAAAGGTCATGTGCGCTAATCGCGTCACATGTCTGAAACCCCTGACTCATACTTGTAGTCAGGTGCGAAAGTCATAACATCATATGACCTCACAATCGTGAGTCATGAAACAATATATCAAATCAAACATCATAATCATAAATGATCTCACAAATCGTGAGTCATGTGAAACATTCCATATTGCTGAGTCACGATTTGTGAAACCTACTAACGACATCCTAATATGCCTTACAACGGCCTGTATGTATCATGCTTTGAAGGCTCTGAGTTCAGGATCATTTGTTCAGCCCCCAGATTTCTCAGCTCAGACAGCACAAAGTTAGTTATAACCTTTGAAGGTCCAAATAAGACGTTCTAAACGTTAACGTACTCACCGAGAAAATTTAGATGTTTATCTCCTACAGCGTGCAACCTGGCATAGGCTGCCCCAATAGGTGAGAAGGAAAGTCATGGAAGACACGAAAGAGCGCATCAAGAGCATGCTGCGGGATAAGGGGTTTGTTCAGGATCAGGAGTCTCGCACCCCACTTGAGGATAAGGAAGCCGCAGCATATATGGAGTTGGAGATTTCAGGGGATGAAGAAAGCGAGGTGGAGCACAATAATTCAGATCCTGCAGATGGGGATGAGGTTAAGGCTCTAGAGGCGGGGTAGGTTGAGGACGAATAACGTCCTATTCGGAATAAATGTAGTATTAAAATAAAATAAAGAAATAATTGGAAATATTTATTGATTTATAATATACTACTTAAAGTTAGACTACAACCCAATTGGAAAAACTAAAGATCCATGAAGGTCGCGTAGAGCCGTGCAAAGGCCCCTAAGAGCCGGGAAGAGAGCACTAGTATGGCGAGAGAGTGAAGGAATGCGACGAGGCAATGGTGCTAGGACAGAGAAAGAAATTTAGGAACCGGATAGTGTTATCATAATACCGTGGGTCGGGCAGTCATCGGGCAGAGTTGAGAAGTAGAGGGATGTATGCGATAGCAAGCATCATAGCTGAAGAGACGAGCGACAGCGGGAAAAGGACCAGAATCGTCCACGTAACCATTGAATACGCGAGGAGAAGTCTTGGTGTGGAATTAGGTCTAGGTGTAATGGTTAAGGGAAGGGGAGAAATAAGTGTGGGTAGAGAGGAGCAAGAAGACAACAAGAGGAGGTGAGTTTGGGACGTTCAAAGGCACAAAGGGTTTGTGTATAGCTGGGCGTAATAGGGATGTGTGAATGAACGCAGGGGGGATCGCATTTAGGCCGTAGGAAGGCATGATTAATTGTGTGGCAAGTGTCTATAACGGAACAATCCAGGGGCAGGGAGGTAGGGCCGGATAAACTTGGGTGGCTGAGTCAAAGCATCATTGGACCTGCCACAGCTCAAAAGGGACGGACAACGTCCTGAGTAAGCCGGATGTCAACCAAAAGAGTGGGTAAAAAGAAAATACGGCAAAACGCCGCAGCTATCAGGAGTTGTGGGGTCATGGATACAAGATACAACAACTTGAGTTTTATAATTTGGCCCCCCATCCCTCACAAGCCTCATGCGGGATAGGGGGAAAAAGCTGACTTTTGCTGATGTATGCCGTCCGCCACCTACGCTCCGGGGAAGTCCAAGAGTACAGGGCAGGCAAATACCCTTCCCTAACCCCGTTTCGCTCACCACCCTCATCCTCCCACACACTACCCACACACACCCAGTCCTGTCCGGCCAACAAGTACTGCGCTGCTGTTGCAGCAGAACCATCCTCTGCACCAGGTACCAAGGGCAAAGGGAAGAAGCCCGCCACGCCGGCGCAAGTTGCAGCGTACAACGACAGCAGCTCTCAGTCCCTAGGTCAAGCACCATTGCCCTCCGCCGAGTGCAGATTCTTCGCCCCTCGCAGCTCACCCGTGTTAGGCACAAACGACTACCAACAGGATTACATGACTTTCCAGAAGGAACTGAATGAATCTGAACCTCCACAGGCAATTACCCCCCTGCGGCCCCGTCGTTCGCCCTGGGAGTCGACACTGGTACCTTGTGCAGTTGCTCGTTTCCTAAGAAAAACGTGAAATTGGAGCACATCTTGTAACCCCGTACAAGTCGTCGCCGTCAGGGTCTAAGGGTATAATGACACGTGGTCCATCTGGAGGTCACGAGTTCAACTCCACGGTCCAGCAGGGTTATTGGTGGAATGAGATATTTTCTACCGATCGGGTTTGCATCTTCAAACCTTCCTGCAAGACGATAACGATAACCCAACCGAGGGATTTTCGCCAGATCCTCCAGAAGGGCCTTCCACCTGGTAATAGCAAGTCGGACGGAAGAAATCGGTCAGTCGCTTAAAGAGTTATAAGCGAAAATATCCTATGAGCCTGTCGGGTGACTGAGGTCGCCGACGCATGGCGACATGAGAGTTGATGACCTCATATACGGAAAAAGCACAAGTGCATAGGGCCTGTAAATCGGTGGACTCCCATTGGAGGATAGGACGCTATCATTTCAGAGAATGGATGAGGCGACCGAAGGTCATGGAGGTGTGGGAAGGAATTCTCAGGGTCAAGAGAGCTCTCCACTTCTAAATCATAGAGAAGATATCTTCATAGTTGTAAAGCCGTGGGAACAAGGTCGCAGGGTATAAATACCTGGGCAGTCCCCGGTCTTAGATAGAGCATCAAGCAACAGTGAAGAGATCTTTTCAATATCATAAGTTTTACTCAAAATCTTTACGAGCCTTCCTAGACAATCTCCGTTTACGAAGAAGGATTTAAGCCTAGTTCGATTCGCTTGCCCTTAGAATCGACTACCCTTAACAGTATATTGATATTTCTCCTTGTTACCAAGGCTCTTTACATGACCATTGGACACCTCCAAGTCATACCTCAGGAATCACTTAAGCTCATAGCTGATTCCAAATTGCTCGACGCGCTTCTGCTCGAACCACGTCCCACGAAATACATGACCTCATTCGAAGAAATACTTGAAAACTCCCTCTCAGAGGTCCAATTCTATATACCTCAGGAACCCTCCTGGTTCACCGACCCCTTACTCATCCCTACTGAATCAGATTTCCAAGAAATCTACAAACACTTTTACGGTCCCAGCTTCTGGTGGAAACCGTTCCAAGACTACGATACTGAAGAAGAAGGAACCTCCAGTTCTTTCAGCTTTACCTCTCCCTCCTTCACTCCATCTCTTCGGAGACTAGGAAACCATCCTGAGTCCCCATAAAAACGAGATGGCCCGACAATTGACTGTCGACACGGACAAAGCCATGTCGGACATAGAAGAAGTCTCCCTAGTTGGAAGCGATCATGCACCTGGGCCCTCCAGGTCACCTTTGGCGCTCCACCACCTCTCACAGCCAGGTGGAGTCAGAAAATCAGCCCCTGGAACTCGTTCAAGCACTCCCCGTCCTCCCGACGCCAGAAACCCAGCTATGGAAAGATTAGCAGAATGTATAGGCCAGGCAATGAGCTACTTCGACCGTACCCTTCAGGAATCGTTTGATATGCAACATCTGGCCTACCATGAACTATCTGGTCAAGCTCAGGATCAGGCAACCCAACTCCAACACCATGCTCACCGGATAACCCGTGGGGAACAAATCATTGGCGAAGAGTTGAAACAGGTCAATTCTGGACTTGAAATGTTAGCAACCAAAACTGCCGCACTGCAAGATGCAACCACCAAAGGATTGGAGGCAAAGTTGCAGGCGCAGGAAGAACGGGCTGCACACCATGAAGCGGTAAGTACCCAACTTCATGCTAACATTGGGACAACGGGACTAGAGTCGCTGGATCGAGTCTGCCAGTTAGAACAGGCTTTGGCTAGGCAAAAAGCAGAACTCCTCCAAAGACAAGTCGCCGCACAAAAAGATCATGAGCGGACCTGAGAGGAGTTACGAGAAATGCTCCAACGCCTTGAACAAGAGCGGTCAGAAAGAGAGGCTTATGTGATCAGGCAGAATGCCGCATCCGAGCAACTAGATCGAATGTTGACTCGGATGAATGAAACTTTGGTGCAACTACAAGTTGCGAGGAACCCACCAAGCGTGTGGGAAACAGTGGCACCACAGCCAGTGGAAAATCCGGGCTTTGAGAGACGAACCAGGGCCGATGGCGGAGAAGAGTTCCGGTTCATTCCCAGAAGAGACAAAGGAACGGCAGTGGATCGAGGTGATGGAAGCGGAAATGGCGGAAAGGAACCACCCCCGCCTCCTCCGGTGAATGCACCCAACCCGGGAGACGATGACCCAGGCTCAGAAGACGAAGGTGGCCCCTCTCGACGAGGTGGCGAGCCATCACGAAGGCCTTTGCCAAATCGAAAGTTTGAATCAGAGGCTGATGCATGGGTCGACCGACTGGGGCAAGCATTGTCAAGAACCAATCGCCGACAAGCGGATCCACCGTTCAAATTCAAAAATAAGCCTACTCAGGATGTACGAGTATGGCTACTAAATTGCGAGGACTACTTTGGGAGAAACCCATGGCAATTGGAAAATGATGAAGAACGCATCAAGTATGCGTTAGGAAGAATGGAAGGAACCGAGGTGGCCCCTTTCTCAATAACATATCGAAAGAAAATGACTGGGGACCTTGGGTTCCCCAAACATGAGGGTTATGATTTCTGGGTCACTTTCCGGGCTGAAGTTACAGAACGATTCTCGGTATTGCACAAGCCACAAAAAGCCTTAGCCGAAATGGAGAAGGTTAGGTATACAGGGGACATAGAGAAGTATCTCCTTACCATGGAAAACTACAACATTGAGGCAGAAGTATCCGGCATCGCTTGGAGAACCATAATTCAGCAGCAACTTCCTATCGAGTCCATGCATACGCTATTACATGAAAATCATGACTTGGATAGCGAATAGATCAAGGCAGTCCGCAGGGTCACCAAAGCGGAAGAATCGTTCCAGGAACAACAAGGGATTTTCTGGAAAAACGACTAAGGAAATAGTGACTTCCCGAAAAGAAAGCGAGAGGAGGAAGCTAAATCTACCAAGACCACTGCTGGAAATAAGAAACGAAAAACCTATACAGCAGCTGAAAAGGCTGCCTACAAATTGAAAAAACAAGCGGAGAAAGGGAAAAAAGCCCCCGCTAAAGGAAAGGTTGAGCATACAAATTGTGTGGAAGCTCATAAAGGAATCCTAAAGACAAAATTGAAAAACGAAAGAAAGCCAACCAATGCACTCGTTGCACGTTGGCCAACCATACTTAGAAGATCTGCAGAAAACAGGCCTAAGTATCAGTTATAAGTCAGAAACGGGGGAATTTCAAACCCCAATATCGACGACCCCAGATAACAAAGGGGCAACCAGAACCCACGACCAGGGTTAACCAAGTCAACAAGCCCAGGATTTGGGAACTGGAGGACATGGATGAAACCTAAAAAAGGGTTTTCAGGCACCGGCAGTGACGGCGACCGGGTACTCGGTTATGGACCCCTTACCGAAACCGAAATCAACAAGGGGGCTCGACCTCTGCAAGGTATTACTAGCAGGTATTCCGCGCTTCTACGTGGGAAACTCAAAACCAAAGCGAGAGTCACGAAAAGCAATCCAGACCTACAGGAGTATCGCAAACCTAAGAATGACAGGCGAGCAAGAAGCGATTAACTTGGACGCCGGCTCATGGTAGTCCGGGACTAACTCTGGGAACCTGAAACTCAAAAAGAAGAAAGTGGAGAGCCATATTTGGTGTATATTGGACCTCAGTACGGAAGACAGTCAACTAAACCTGCATTCTTATAAAGCCCTCAATCCTTACAAGAGATCCAAGGAAGAGTGGACAGACCAGCACTGACTAGGAACTCCTTAAGAATGACAAGGGGAAATTAGTCTAGCCTGGATCGTGAGTAGCCTTCCAGGAACAAAATATATTACAGGTCGGCTAGACAACGGAATAGTTGAAGAAACGGAACAGGATCCCGGACATCAAGAAAAACGAAGTGGAACAGAATGTGTAACTACGGCTACCTAGTTCACACGCTAAGTGGGGCGGGATAAATCCGTCCCTAACCTGGACTGCGGCTTTGTGGACAGGATTGGCACGATAGACTCATGGGGTAAACGAGGCGATGCGTGTAGAATCCCCGGAGCCCAAATACGCTGATATAGTCAAAAACAATACGAGTACGGCTTCAGTGAAGACAAAAGCGTGGGCTGAGAAGGGCAAATGGCAGGTGTATGGGAACCCTTCGGCAAGGGGTAAAGACCGCTAGTAGTGGGCTGCCCAGTACACCAAAGACCGTAGTGTTAGTTTGTCTGAGGAGGCTTAAATAGCCGAAACCGTGCGGGCATGGTAACAAACACCCTAAGTTACCAAAACAACGTAAATGTCATACAAAAGACATGCACAGGCCCTTAGCGGCCCTAATGAAAGAAATAAAACCGAAGCACCTTTCCCGTCTTATTATTCATGCCCAGAATGCAGGGCAACCATCGAAGCAAATGGAGAACGGATACCGATCCGTGTTTTATTAGACTCAGGGTCTAACATATTCCAAATTAACCAAGAACTGGTTAATAAACATCGTTTACCATACCACACCCGTACAAATAGCTTGGACATTTACACCTTTGAAGGAACCACAGCAGCAAATGGGGGAAAACACTACACACATCCTATTCTCTTAAAGATCGGAAGCAATGCACACCGATCTCACATTTCTTGCGAAATTGCCAATGCTGGCAAATATGACCTCATTATCCCTTTTGGATGGTGGCATACAGAACATCCCATAATGCACATTGAGGATGCGTAAAATTGGACATTTAAAGACAAGAAATGCGAAAGTCATGTTAATGATGAAGGCATAGACTTGACATTTGAATGGGACGAGACTGTGGCATACGACCCTGAGGCATGATACATTGGAAGAATCGAAATAGCACCCAGTCCAGAATCCAAGGAGATTCGGCAAATACCGCAGGAATACCATGAATTCAAGAGGGTTTTTGCACCCGAAACTGCTGAGAAACTAGCCAGAAGACGAACGTTTGACCACGCCATTGACCTGATACCTGGCGCGGTACCACCATGGGGCCCGATATATCCTATGTCTGCCCACCAGCTGGATTTGCTTAGCAAATACCTGCAGAAAATGCAGGACCAAGGGAAAATGGAGAAAGCAAATCTCCTGCTGGGGCACCAATTTTATTTTTCCCTAAACCTGACGGTTGAATGAGGCTATGTGTAGACTACTGACAGTTGAATACACTGACGGTGGCCAACAAATACCCGCTACCCCTAATGAGCGAGCTCCGCGACAGTGTGGCTGGGACCCAAATATTCACTAAGCTCGACCTAAAAGATGGCTATCACCTCCAAAGGATAAAGGAAGGCAATGAGTGCAAAACTGCATTCCGGACACGATACGGCGACTTTGAATACCAAGTAATGCCATTCGGGCTGGTAAACGCGCCAGCCACATTCCAGGCTATGATGAATAAAATTCTACGGGAATTTCTAGATCATGGTGTGGTGGTCTACCTAGACGACATCCTAATTTACTCCAAGACAGAGAAAGAACACGTTGACTTGGTCAAAAAAGTACTCTCTCGCTTGGAGGAAGATGATCTAGCGGTATCGACCACCAAGTCAGTTTTTTACGTCGATACAGGGGAATTTTTAGGGTATATTGTGGCAATTGATGGAGTCACCATGAGTGAAAGAAAGGTCAAAAGCATAAAAAATTGGAAGGCACTAAGGTCAGTCAAGGAGGTGAAAATATTGATTGGCTTTGGCAATTTTTACCGACGTTCATTAAGGATTTCACCAAAATCTTCAAACCAATAACTGAAACGTTGAAGGGCGACCCGAGGTAATTCAGATGGGGGCCAGAACAGGGTGGGGCATTTGAGGAACTTAAGAAATCATTAAAATCTGCCAGCATACTCTGTCATTTCTATCCTGACAGAGAAACAATTGTGGAAACAGAGGCAAGCGATTTTGCTCTTGTCTGTGTCCTCTCACAATTTAAAGACAAAAAGCTACACCCGGTGGCTTTCCACTCACGGAAGCTAAACCCAGCTGAGCGAAATTATGAGATCCATGATAAGGAACTTGTCACGATTGGTGACTAAGCAAGGCAGAATTTCGCATGACTCATAGTTATGTGTTACAAGGTTGTTATATTTCGCACTATGACTCATTAGAAGTCATGGGGTTTGACATGATGCACACTTGTGCAATCATTGTTAGGTTGTGATTGGTTGATCGTGCGCAAGACTCACATTTGTGAGTTATATGATGTAATGATTTTCGCACATGGCTCACACTATGAGTCATGGGTTTCGCGCATGTGACCACTTTGGGGCACATGACTTATTATATGAGTTATGATTGGTTGGCGCGTGGCGCAGTTGACTCAGGGTGTCAGCTGATGGATTTCATACTATGACTCACTATGAGTCATAGAGGTCGTGTGAC
>QFET01008619.1:20277-42942 GCA_003316355.1 Tuber calosporum | reverse complement strand
CAGGATTTTGGTGGCATGCAATAGCAGTTGTGTTCACAAACGTCAGGACATTACGAGTAAATGGTGCCTCGGGTCCCTAAGGCAGGTACAGAGACTACTCATGTACGATCCCGTAACAAATAACTACTGTAAAGAGATTCGCCATGATCCAATGGGTATGTGCAGATACCATCCCTCGCGGACAAATGATATTTCTCTCCCCCCGATATCACGCTAGCATAGAATGTGGAATACAAGAGAGTAAGACGCAAAATCGCAATCAACATTTGCCCCAGGATGGTCATGAACATAGCCCAACTTCAGAATCATAAATTTCCCAAGATATAAGACACATACGGAGGTACAGCCCATAAGTTTTGTGTGTTAGACTAGCCAGGGGTGTTGTGTGAGCTGCACTTTGCTGGAACGTACAAAACTTACGAGCTGTACTACCTCCGTACAAGGGAGAACCCAAAGCACGGCACTGTGGTTCCGCCTCGACCGCCGCCCGCCGCGGGCTTCTCGCGGCCCGTGCAAGAAAAAGAGTTTGGCAAAAAAGCTAAGTTTGACCTTGATTGGAACCCGTCAATAGCAAGCACATACAACTTGACTGGCTGAGTCACGGCGAAACGGGAGGGGATCGTGATGGCCAAGGCAGCGTACAGTGGGAGACTCCTCTTGTAATGGTGTTGGGGGAAACCTTTCTTCCTTGTTTGATTGTTATGGCACGGAGGGGCCTTTAGACAGGGCAGAGAGCTATTGGCAACGCAAACCCGTCGTAATGTAATGCACCCGTAGGCCACACACACGCCCCTCAGTGCGGTGTGCTAGGATTTCAACTCACCACTGAAACCTCCTTCTCTCTAAATGGTTGAGAGCCTGTGCATATGGATTCTATGAGGCTCTTTGAGGTGGTCTATGAAAGAGTTTCTGGCAACGGGGTGGCCCCACTCCCATGGCCTTCCTCGCGCTTGAGTGTCAAAGGATTCTTCGGCAAGCGGAGGATGCACAAGAGGAACTATCGTTACTTTAGCTTGGTCACAGCAAGCTTGATGGGCTATCCAATTTGTGCTCCGCCCAGAACCTATATCTCAGACCAATAACAGAAAGGTAACCCGAGACCCCGAACTTCACGAGAGATTTCATTTTGGCAACAATAAGGCCCAACTAAGATGGATAGAGATATGAGGAAGGCGCAAGAACAGATTCACTCATGCAATCGCTTGGGACAAGGGAGTAGAGGAGGGCGATACATACTAAATTTACTCAGCGAATTTGCAAAGTCCGTCTCGGTCTGGGTTAATCGCAACATAGCTAGATATCATATCACATGAAATTTTGTTGCAAAATAAACTGCGGGCTGTGATTGAGTGGTGCTAGCTTATAAAAAGCGGATTATGTGAAACGCAGCTAGAGGTCGAGGACTCAAGTAGTAGTTGGGACCAGGGGGGAAGGTTTGAAGGAAAGAAGTTCATTCAAGCGAGGAAAGATACCGTACGGTGGTCTACACTCGAGTTACTCTGTGAACCCATGAAAGCAAAACAAAAAAAAAAATAGAGAACCCAGGCCCGTAGCACGGATCCACCAACTGCCAGGTGGTTCCCGAGACGGTTAGAACCACCGGTTCCTTCTCTGGAACTCCAGATCCAACTTAGCATTCAAGAGCGCAAACTGCACAGTGGTAGCCTCCTGTAGGCTTTCGATCTTTGCCTCTACTCTTTCGAACCTGGAAGTGGTAGCCTTCTCCGACCTTTCGAACCTGGCCTCTAAGTTTTCAATCCTCCCCACAATAACCTTCGCGGAATTCTCTACCGTGCGATGCACATAACCCTTCATCCTATCCTCCTGGAGACCGTCAAGATAGGCTAGTTTGAGCACCATCTGAGAGCATTAGTAAGCGCTATAAAAGCGAAAGCAGAAAACTCACTCCCCCGAGTCCAAGTAGAACTGTGCCCCATATCCACAGGACATGTTTGTCCAAACGTTCTTGGGATTTGGTGTAACTTTCACTCAAACGAATTTCGGAGGCCTTGGAATTTGTGCTTAGTTCCTTTACCGTAGCTTCCACAGCAGCAGTTTTCTAACATTGGTTAGCTTTGAATTCCAGAAAAAAATGAGGATTTTGGTTCCTTGCAATTTCAACTTTGCTCACCCTTCCTACAATTGCGCATAGATCATGCAATTTGTCTTCTGTTCCAATAGATGCTGTAGGATTGTGGATGGTATCCATACTGCTCCTTCTCTGAAGAGCACAATGATATTAGTATAGTTATTGAGCCACAGGGGGTGGGTGTCCAAAGCTTGCCTGTGGAGTAGTCAAGATCCGGCGAATTCCTTGACGAAATGGAAGGCCCGTAAAGTGCGCGGCTTGTCGAACGAACATCCTGGTAGAGATGTTGATGTAAGACATTTCTGGCAGGTGGTTATTGGTGGATGTTTCAGCTATCGAGCAAGGGTGAACAGCTTGTGTGACACAGCCTTGTTCGAGGGATTGGATCTCTATTTAAGCGATGGGAGTTCAATTTCCATTTCGAAGATGTGAAGCGGTTATTCGAGATTAACGACTATCATATGGCCTATTCTTTTTCCCGGTTAACCATCTCTACTATTGTATCAAACTTGTAAAACTAGGGTATTGAAAATACAAAGGAACCAAGGCGGCGTGACCAGAAGCACAAGGATTAGCGACCTCACGTCTTGAGCCTAACCTACCCGCACGAGGAATTGAAAGGCCTATACTGCAACTCCCCCCATATCCTTATGCCCTATGAGGTTATCGATTTTCAGACATGTATCTTAAGTATACCATAATACATTTTAGCAATTGTGGTTTCAAGATAAGATAGTGTACTCGAGAATTGGCAATACCTGTTCAACCTCCTAAAGTAAGCCACTTTGATAACACCATTTGTTGATGGTTTCTAGTGTTCTTTATCCAAATCATAACCTCCGGCAGCAGTATTAACAGTATTGATAATTCTAACCTGGGTAGACAGTCCGTATTTCCTGATCAATGACACAAACAAGCCTAATTTTCAAGTTTGTACCTAGTACAACTTTAAGGACATCATTATGAGTATGCTTTAAATGCGGCCAGTACAGATTGACATAGCTCAGGCTAAATCTCACCCAGCGAATCCGTTGATTATACCTAAAGCAAACTTCCCACCGACGCTATCCGGGAGACTTGAAAAAAAACTTGTAAAATCTGTTGTTACAAGTTGAGTGCCGGCCGGGTGAAATCAGTATCTACCCAGCACGATAGAAAATCTAAAATGAACTAGCAGTCATAACAACAAACTGGGCTTAAAATATTCTAATAGAGAATTACTCAAAGGGAACTCCTTACTAATTCTGTGTTGTCGTTGTTTTTTTCTCTCGATTTTACAAAGTGGATATTAGTTGAGAAACATAAAAGAGCGTTGGGAAAAGTAAAACACATATACAACTCCATGTCAAGGTGCACATTCTTATTTTATTACTGAGAGGAAAGAAGAATAAACAAGGAAGTTGTTTTGAAGTATTGGCTTGAATAGTTTAAATACTGAACATCTTGCACATTGTTTCAATGTCAGCTGATTTCAATACTCTAAAGTAGATATGCAATAACTTTCTTATTCTGAATATAGGAATACTGAGAAATCTACATTTGAAGATGGAACAGTATAACTTATAAACATACTAGTATGTTTTACTATAATTGTTTGAATAAGTTAGATCTTAATACTTTAAATGTAAAATGAATATCCTAGTAGTATATGGAATATGATATAAAATTATTTAAGGCTCTTAATATATTTTAATTGAGCTAGTAAGTCTAATATGTGTGTTGGTATAGGAAGATTAGGTCAAAGTCATTAAGATAAATTCAAGCTTTTAGTTTTTCATTGATATATAACAAATAGGGAAACTTGAAAAATCAGTTGAAAACAACTTCAGAACATTCTTCTATAATAACTATACTATAAGAGGAGGGAATTGTTTGTAAATATGTTAGAGAGAGATTTTGTAACTAGTATAGGTTGCTTAAAAGTGAGGTAATCAATTACCTGGATTGAAAATGGTAAAATAAGTACCTGAAGTTACTCAGTGTAACGGAATCCTACTATGTTTCTACTATTACAAGTGACTTGATATTGGTTATTACTTATTTGGGTTTATACCTGAGAAGCGCTACTATTTGGTTGTCCCTTCCTACTTGGTTATGACTTCCTAACTGGTTATTCTTTCGTTGTTTCGCTTATCACTACCCCTCCTTGCTTCTACCCATTTGGGTATCGCTATCCTCCTGCTATACCTATTGGATTTGTATAGTATTAGCGATCTCTTGTTCCTTCCTGTTTGGATTCCATTGCTTGTATTGTTAGCTCCATCCTGTCGCTTTTAACCCTCTGTTTTCAGAATATGGTTACCTTGTTATGCTGTCTCTGTTAGCATGTTTGTTGGACAGAATGTTTGCGCTTTTGTTAAGTTTTCCTAGCTACAATATTTGGTATTTAAAGAGCCTGCAATCCCTTCAGGATTCGGACTCTCAAGCCTCACAGGACTATCATCTTTAATACTACAAGTTGAACGGTCACTCTACTAGTTCCATATCTTTTCCCTTGTCTATTGAAGACCTATCCTTAGACGCTTCTCCCCCTATCCTAATAGTATCTTTAGAGTCCCTTTGGGATTCTCAAGATACTTGGGAGTAGGTTACATTTTTTGACCTAGACTCAAGTATACCTATGATCTTTGGCAGAGGACTGATCACCCTTCGCCTACTGTGACCCTGCAGTACTAGTACACCTCCCTGTTTCCAAGAAGGCCTTGAGTGGACTCCTGGTGAGACCAGCTCACCCTAGCATGCAACCATTTCGCTTCCAAGAGATACCAGAAGGCACTTCACTAGAGAATCAGTAGCATCCTCCACAGGACCCCAAAGTCAAGCGCCAGTACCCCCACCTGCACCACCATCCGAGGATTCAGAACTATCTTCAGTAGATAGCAGCAGCAGCAAAGAAGAGGACCAAGACCAAGCCCAAGCTCCACACCAAGACCAAGACCAAGCCCAAGCTCTACACCAAGACCAAGACCAAGACCAAGCTCAAGACTAAGCCCAAGTCCAAGACTAAGTCCAAGAACAGCTCTACCAAGAAGTCCAAGCCAAGAAAGAACCAAGCTCAGAATCAGAATCAGATTCCGGTCCAGAGGACACTGCAGGACCAGCACCCCCAGCTTCGCCACCTAGACCACCCAGTCTACCAAGAGAACCAAGAACACCAAGCCCTGCACCTGACGATATACCAAGTCCACCAAGACCACCTAGTCCACTTAGTCCACCAAGCAATCCAAGCCCGGCACCCATCGCCATGTCAGTCCCACCAGAGGGAAATAATCGTCCTAAATGGCCTGCACTATTTACATTCAGAGGAGAAGGAAAAGATCGAGACCCATTGAGAATCAACTTATGGTTCAACACAGTCCATCGATACATCGGCAGCTTTGGCATAACTGACGATCCCCCTGAAGCCCTGCAATACTATGGAGCCTATTGCAGAGAAAAAGCCCGCGATAAATTCACCCAATATGAAGCATCCCAAGGAGACCACACAGTTGCAGGACTCAAACAGAAATTCGAGGCCTACTTCCTTCCATCCACCTCTACAGATACCATCTATGAAGAGTGGCTACAAGTCAAGCAAACTTCCAGCAGAAAAACAGCACAGATTACCAATGCTGTAATCAGACTTGAAACCTTGAGAGACAGTCTCCCCCAAGGAACAATTTCGGACTATTCAGCGAAGCAGAGACTCCTAGATGCCATGGATATCAAACTCAAGCGAGAAGTGAAACCATACATCACTTCCGATACCTCCTTTGACCAGCTAGTGTAGATTGCGGAAAAGCGAGATGCAATTGCCCACTCTACAGGAGTCTATGGAAATCGTCAAGGAAATGCAATATCCAATGCAGTTTCCCAACAAGCACCCAAGCGCCCCCAGAACACCACCCTGCGCAATCAACCAAGGTGCTCCCACAACACCTCTCAGCATACAAGAGTATCCCAGGCTGCGAAGGATTGGCGCAGGAGAGACAATGACAGTTACTATTGTGGAAAACATGGACACTACTCCGATTACTGCTTGGAGAAGAAGAGGCTTAACAGCATCCAGCAGCGAGGAAATGGAGGCCCTGGCGCAACCAGGAGACCCCAGAATGTCAGAAGAATATACCACACCCAGGAAGACGATCCCAATGTGAAGGAATCAGTCACAGTTACCACCTACTATGCTGGACCCAGTGGAACTCAATCCCAAGTCCTCGAAGCATACATCACAGTCAATGGCTACAAAGCAAAGGCACTATTCGATACTGGAACCACAGTAGACAACTTGATATCAGGAAAGTTTATCACTACCCACCAAATCCCTACCAGAGAGCTTGAGACACCTATCAACCTGAAGATAGTAGTTAAAGGATCACGCTCAGCAATTAACTAGGTGGCTAAATTTGTCATTCAGATTGACAAGCAAAGCGGCGATATCTCTGAACCCCTTGTCTGTTCCCTGGACAACTATGATATCTTCCTAGGAATGCCTTACCTTACCATCCAGCATGCTGTAATAGATTGCGCAAAATCTATTATCATCTTCCCTGACAAATGAATCACCTTGACCTGCAAGAAAGCAACATATGTACAATTTTCAGCCAGGAATGAAGCAGATGCCCCTAACTTTATTTCCGGGTTTCCTACAGTATTTCCTGGCAGGAAGACAGCGGAATTACCACCCTTGAGAGATGTCAACCACCACATCCAGGTGAAAGATAAAATTTCGGATCATAACCCAAGATTCTTCACATTCCCTGACAAGATCATACCAGCATACAGAGCATTGATCGAAGACAAGAAAGCAAATGGAATCATTTACCCAAGCCAAGCACACAAGCCAGGCAACATATTCCACAAGTTGAAACCCAATGGTGAAATTAGACTGCTTGCAGACCTTGTACCTAGAAATAATATTACTATCAAGGACCATGGTGAGATTCCCAACCAAGTCATGATACTCAGAACCGTTGCTAGAGCAAAGTTCAGATCCACCATAGACCTAGCAAATTGGTACTTCCAAATTCCAGTTCTGCCTAGCGATGAGAAATACAACACCATCAAGACCCCCTTTGGATCCTTTGCATGCAGAGTTATGCTGCAAGGAGATGCCAATGCCCCTGCTCCAGCTATGTGAGTTATAGAGTTTGTCCTAGATGGATTTATTGGAAAATTCGTTAGGGCATACATGGATGACATTACTATCTACTCAGAAACTGTTGAGGACCACATTTCGCACATCAGAGCAGTCTTAGCAAGACTGAAGCAGCACCATATCAAAGCATCACCAGCTAAATGCAAATTCTTCGCCACCAAGCTCTCTCCCCTAGGACATGTTATAGACGAGAGAGGAATTCATGCAAACCCTGAAAAAATTCGAGCCATCCAAGACTGGCCCACACCAACCACCAAAAAAGCAGTTCAGACCTTTATTGGAGTTGTGATATATCATCCACAATTCCTCCCATACCTTGCCTCCACAACTGCCCCCCTCTCGGACCTAATTTCCCCAGAAGTGTTTGAATGACGACCCCTATACGAGCAAGCCTTCAAATAGGTTAAGCGCCTGGCCAAGGATACAATTCCACTCCACCCCATCTCATATGAAACATCAGCTGATCCAATATACCTCATTAGTTATGCTTCAAAGGTTGGATCAGGAGCATAGGTTTGACAAGGACCCTCCCCCGAGAAAGCATACCCTGCCGTATTTCATAGTAGGAAATTTGCAACGAGTCAGCTACACTACCTGGTCCATGAATTGGAACTTTTGGCGATTGTGGATGCCATTCAGGCATTCCATCCGATTCTATATGGCACCAAGTCACTGTTGTGTCTGACAACAAGGCACTATCCTTTTTCCTGAAACAGACTGATGTACCTTACCGCCAAACTAGATGGCGCATATTCCTGCAATCTTATGATTTCGATATCATACACAGACCTGGCAAAGACAATGTCCTTGCAGATGCACTATCAAGGATCTAGGAAGACACCCCAGCTCAAGAAGACCAAATACTCGAAGACCCTACAGATATGAAACCTATAAAGACCCACTCCTCCGCCATGAACAGTGTATCAAGACACTACCTCAGTATCGCCCATACCCAAGACCGTTCTTCTGCCCTTACTCTTCAAGTACCCACTCGCACTCTCACACCTGAATACCACTCCATATCGAATTCACATCATGGCACCAGCTCAGACTGCTCAAGCTCCCAAGAAGCGAGTCACTACCCAGATATTATTGAACAAGCCATGGACAAAGCATCAGATACCCGCAAGCTTGCAACCAATGCCCTTCAAGGGTGTGAAATCGTCGAGACCTCCTCCTATCTCAGCAACCCTCAAGAACCACCCCCTGCCACAGTACTTATTGTGCAAGCTAAAGTTCAACTATCTGGCCTTGCGGCGAGAATTAACAATCCTCCAGGAGATATGGACCAACCACTGCATCTAGATGCTATCACCAATTGCTTTAAACGAATCCATGATTTTATCACCCAACTGTAATCCCTTGCAGTCACTACCTCCGGAAATATTGCCCCCCGCAGCACACCTACTGAACCTGACCCTCAGCCCACACCAGTCTTTCCTCGACCCCCAGTCAATGAACTGGACTGATTTCTTGAATCTAATAGACACAGAGCCATGCAATAGACTGCCTGTGTCTGGGACGAATGTCTAACACATATAAGTGGAAAGAATACTGGATACTTTCCCTCAGGATCTCGTGATATCCCAGTACCCTTGCCTCTATACTCTTCCTCCAACTTTGTCTCCCCTCATCATCCTAAGCGCAGAGCCAAACACAGATGGGCTGTCCCTCCTGCCCTCCACGATGATGATGGCTACCCAGTCTTTCATACAGTTTTTGATAAGGGAAAAGAAAGAGAAATACCGGATATCGACCAAGGATTGGATCTACGTACCCCAGAAGCACAGGTTGATTATGAGGACTGCTTCTTTGATCAGCCCTCTGCACAGCTGGACCTTAGAGCATTTCAGCTTACCAACTACATGAAAGGAAAGTGGTACACCAGCATTCGAAATGCTACCCAGAATGACCCTCGCCTTGAGGTACTTATCAAGGCTATCAATCATCCTGACTGGCTCTTATATGATAGAGTTCTTGTCGGAAAGGGGAAGGATGACAGTAGAGACTATCCTTATGTCCCCTATGAAGCAAGCTATCAAGATGCTAACATCAGAAGCGAAATTGTGTGCATTACCCATGAACAAATGGCACATATGGGTTGGCAGAAATGTTTTGAATATGCTTCAAGACACTTCTACTCGCTCCCCATGAGGAACGATTTTAAGACTATATCCGCAGTTGCCACCTATGTCAACTCAACAAGCAACCTACAACTGTCCGTGAAGGATCAGTCACCCCTCTCCCTGTCCCTAGACAACCATTCTCGTCTCTTGCAATTGACTTTTCAGGACCTTTCCCTAGCGATTCCAAACTGGAACTCATCATGGTTGTCTTGGATCAATTCAGGTGCTTTACCTACCTCATCCCCGTCTCCTAGAACATCATAGCTGTCAAAACATCACATACCCTCATTGAGCGAGTCTTCTCCATTCATGGTTTCCCTACATCCTTAGTCTCTGATAGAGGACCCAAGTTTACCTCATGCTTTTGGACACAGCTTATGGCGAATCTTAATATTGATCTCAACATTGCTACAGCTTATAATCATCAGACCAATTGACAAACTGAGCGCAGAATCAGAACTGTTCGCCAATGCCTTAGGAACTATGTTAATCCTAAAGGAACTAACTGGGTTTGCCACCTACCTTATGTCCAAACTGCAATCAATGCAGCACCTAGCGATAGTACAAAACTCTCTCCCTACGAAATCACCTTTGGCAGACTACCAAACCTCCTCTCAAGCGTCAGAGTTCTCACCACTTCAGGACCAGCAGCAGAGAGATTGCTTCACAGATCATGAAGAACCTACAACTCGCCAGAGATGCCCTCAAGAAGGCCAGAGCACGCCAAACTAGCTACAGCGAAAAGAGAAGAAAGGATGGACCCCCAATCATCCCTAACGAAACTGAAGTTATCCTCAAGTCAGCACCCTATGTCCATAAGGTTGGAAGAAACCACAAGCTAGTTGAACCTTGGTTAGGACACTTCTCAGTGAGCGAAGGACCTGACAGATATAACAACTACAAACTCATACTCCCCCCAGTGATGGTAGGAATTCACCCTAGGATCCACCACACTCATCTTCGCATTTATCTAAGACCAAACCCCTTCGCCTTCTCAGGAACACATGAACCCATATCCAAGCAGCCTGTCACCATCGATGCTAGTGGACAAGAGCAATGGGAAATCGAAAAGATACTCAAAGATCGAATCTATCACAGAAGGAGACAGTTCTTGATCCATTGGAAAGGCTATGACGAAATCGAAGCAACATGGGAACCCCTCTACAACCTAGAAGGCCCTAGCACCCTCACCAGATCCTATTGGTTCGATTCCTACAATGAATCTATACCTTTCAGATTTCCTTGGTCCCATGGCGAGACTTTCTCTGCCTGGACACTCCAGACACCCGACTATGCCTCCCCTCTCACCTGAGCTTGACCCTGACGGATTTTGGAAACACCTTCAAGACTCAGATTACTCAGAATCTGAGACCAGCACAACACTCTCCGCCTTGGATGAATCTGAGATGATAAGCTAACTGCTTCATGGTATTGTCTTCGGGACTATGGGGCTAATAAAGGTATAAGATCCTAACACCAGTAATGGATATATATTTACTGATAAGTTTATATGTTTTGAAATTGAGTGGAATGCTCCAAAGGCGGGTTGGCCATTAAGCCCTTTAGGATATTCCGTATTGTTTTGTTTGTTTTATTTCTTTTAAGGGGAATATAAAGGAATCCTACTATGTTTCTACTATTACAACTGACTTGATGTTGGTTATTACTTATTTGGGTTTATACCTGATAAGCGCTACTATTTGGTTGTTCTTTCCTACTTGGTTATGAGTTCCAAAAAGGCTATTCTTTCCTTGTTTCGCTTGTCATCACCCTTCCTTGCTCCTACCCATTTGGGTATCACTATCCTCCTGCTATACCTATTGGATTTGTATAGTATTAGCAATCTCTTGTTCTTTCCTGTTTGGATTCTATTACTTGTTTTGTTAGCTCCATCCTGTCGCTTTTAACCTGCTGTTTTCAGAATATGGTTACCTTGTTATGCTGCCTCTGTTAGCATGTTTGTTGGACAGGATGTTTGCGCTTTTGTTAAGTTTTCCTAGCTACAATCTTTTGTATTTAAAGAGCCTGCAATCCCTTAAGGATTCGGACTCTCAAGCCTCACAGGACTATCATCTTTAATACTACAAGTTGACTGGTCACTCTATTAGTTCCATACCTTTTACCTTGTCTATTGAAGACCTATCCATCGACGCTTCTCCCCCTATCCTAATAGTATTTTCAGAGTCCCTTTGGGATTCTCGTGATACTTGGGAGTAGGTTACAGTATGATTGGTAGGGAAGATATAAAAGATTGACTGTAGATGGAAGCAGGGTGGGCCAATTGAGTAGATTGATACTACTAGGAGGAAATATTACACTTAGGCGGAAGAGAACTAAGGTGCTAGATAACAGTGAAGGGTATTGATATTCTTTATGAAAATCTCAAGTACAAATTAGTTGATCTATGTAGTTCAAGGAAACATTTATGGCAAAAAAATAAAAATATATAAAAATAACAAAAAGTGCTGCGTAATACTTGCTTTTGCATAACCTTTGGTTTTCCTGACTATAAGGGAAGCGAATAGGAGGGTAACCGGCTATTAAGCTACTTGAGAACCTCATCTTTATTTATCCTTTTATCAACTGAGATTTCCAGACACCACCTGTTTATACTCAATAAGAGCACGGCTTAGGCAATTAGCATCACTGAATTGGCTACCCTGTAACATTTGACTTTATTGGTATAGAGCCAGAAGTCATGGTAGTGGGGTTACTTTGTCTGGTATGACTGCATATTGATTCCTATTTGCAACTAGAATATTCATAAACCCAAAACTCAGAAATGAAATCATATGGTGTATCAGTATTCCCTGGAAGTCCAGGCTTGGGGTCATAAGGCAGAAAAATATGGTGAAGCGCGATAAATGTCTTTGGGATTTCAGGATTGGTGGTATATTGCCTGTCAATTTCAACCCTAGTGATACGACTTTGATGCTTGATATCTACCCCTCTACAATCCTGCTTGAGTGTCTTCTGTTGCCTTTCGTGAAGGCATTCTTTGATTGATTTTTTGATCACTAATACATCACCACTTTCTCTTTCCTTGAAGTCTTCATCTTCCTGACTAGTCATGTCTTAAACTCTGTCTGAAACAATAACAGGGGTGGCACAACATTTTTCATGATTTCAGCAGTCCAGGAGATACTAATCACGCTTTCCAAATAGCCCTCAGGGTTGGACCTATCATATACCCTCAATCTGGCAAGTCCACAACGACAAACCCTACTCATGCCAAGATTTTCACTTGCTGTTGCAACCCCCTTTTGCTCACTTGCTCGCAACCTGGGCCACTCTAAAGAGTGACAGTCAACTCAACATGACTTGTGACTCAACACAAACTTTCGTGTCGCTAACCAGTATGGCTTAAAATAATAATATCATAACTCAATATAGCTTTATTGCCCAATTCAACTTTACAGCAAACTCGTCATGTTATGTTAAGCCATAATGGTGAGCCACAACCTTGGCGCGAGTACCCTTGTTTCTTCCGCGATATAAACGGGGAGGAAAGTATAATCGCCCCCCCTGGAGAGAGAGACAAGACCAACGTTCCTAGTCAGAGGGAGGTGTAATTATCCCAGCCCTTACGACACGGTATCGTGTTTCCCTACAGCAAGCTGCTCGGATGAAAAAATTGAATGAATTTTTTTTTCCCCAAACGGGTTCTGGGCCGATAGCAGGAAAAAAAACGATCTGGATAATGGGACTTGGGGACAGTTTGCAACTTCGTCGTTCATTCGTTTTGAACTAATGGTGAGCCAGGTGTATACACAAACTCACAAACATAATCAAAACCTTCAACACATCTCCCTGTGCATGCTCCCATGAAGGCAAAGGAAAGATATGTCCAATGATACTCTTCTACCTTTGCCTCCATACTCTTCGCACTCCCATTGACTCCCGTAGCCTTCCGCTACGGATTGAGCAAGATATTGCCGTTCTGTAACGGGACTTTGCCTGGGCACGCCGAGCAGCATACATAGCAGTTTCCACCAGGGGCGGGGAGGAAGCAGGCAAGCAAGCCCGAAAGGTCCGGCTCAGATCATAACGCAAACAATCGTAGTCAATCACGGACCTCAGAAACGTTCTCTCAAACCCTTAGACAGACACTATGATTCTAGCCAATGGCCAGGACATGAGGCCAAAATAGAGAGCTTATATCATACCCTTTCACCAAGGCCCGGTGCACGACGGAGGGGGTGGGGGTATTCATAATCATATATCCAAATATATATCCGATCTCCTCCCCTCGATACAGGAAAGGCTCGGAGAAACAAAAACTCTTCCTGCAATTGCCAACACATCTAACTAGGGCTCCTGAACCACTATACAAGAACATCCCATACCCTCTCCCTACGAAAAGAAAGAAAAACCATACTCTACCCTGTCCCGTCTAACTTGCCGTGTGTCCCCACAACCAGTATCATAGCATAGGACAAATAACTCATACTCCTGATATTGCTCGTGCTCATGAGGATATGTGCTTTAATCCGCGGGTATGATACTTTATCTACATCTTGCCCCTATCCCAGTGTATCCATACGTAGTGGTGAGGGATGGGATGGTTAGATTTTCTGTCAAGCACTGTACATATCACTAATGCCACCACAACCTTCACACCTTTACAATCGTTTTGTTTATGTGGATTGCTAACCGGTTTATACCCGCCCCCTCCAAGCAAAACCCAATCTCTAAAATACTTGAACCATTCATCCCACAGAACTTCCCGGCATCAGGCGAAATGCCTCTCCTGCCTGGTGCTTCCTAAAACTAATTAGAGAGGTGTACGGTAGGTGTGCTGAGTTTTCACATTGCTACGAAGAGTAAATTGTTCTAAAATTTGAGTCACGAGTGATGATTCCAAGAGTTGCCAAAAATGCTGTCACAGGCGATGATTTGCGGGCTTTCAACTTTGGTTGCACAGTAGTCGTGGACTGTTCCAGTTATAGCGTGATGGGTGGATGAACAGGTTCGGTATAGCTGGAGGTAACTTCAGTCACCGGAATCCTCTCCATAGGCTTCGTCAGCATCCGACGTGGGTGTGATACTCGGAGTTCTCTAGTATCTACTATCATACTTATACCTCATATGGGTCACTTCCACCACTCACACTTCACACAGTCCGCGCCACAGTAGAGCACAGAATACATTTCATCACCAGATTAGAATTATAAACTAACTTAGATAACATGACCGTCATCCTTTCCCCCTTTTCCCTTTCCCCTTTCTTGCGTTGCCCTTCCCTCCCCCATAGCCATTCCTATTTTCTCTATTCCACAATCAAAACAACATCTCATACATCCATCGTCCATCACCCAGTCAATAAGGGCTATTCCACAGCGAAGCCCCACCCGGGGAATACCCGCTAGGCGAGTAACCCCCCGGAGAAATCAATAGGCTGTTGGTCTGCCCTGGCCTCTTCATATCACACAAATCAGCATCCATCAAGTCATGGTAAAAGAGCAGAAAGAAAGACTCACAGCACGAAAACTCCCAATCATACTACTAAGGCTTGGCACGCCGCCACTTGGTCCCACCTGACCCCTATATCCCCACTCGTCACCAACGGGAGGGCGGCCCTGGTGGGATTGCTGCTCAAGGCCCGGGTCACTAGACCACTGTTGCTGCGGCTGTTGAACCATCGGTGGCGGGGGTGGTGGTGGCTGTACACCGACCCCGGCTAAGCTTAACCGGCCACCCTCCGCGGAAACAGTGCTGAGGAAATTTTGAAGTTTCCGAAGCGCTTCCATCATTTCACCCATACCCTTCTCGCCGATTTCGACTTGCTCCTCGCGGACGCGTTTCAAAGCCGCCGGGAGACGGATGGCGAGCCCCTGAGAGCAGGCTGCTGCAGTGGCCGCGGGTGCGGTAACGCCGTTGTTGCGAGCGTGGTCTTCGGCGACTTGAAGCGCAGTGGTAGCCTCGCAAACACGAATTTGCGGTGCATTTTGAAAGTCCATTGCGAGCTTTATTAAACCAACTATTTCACCGAGGGTCTGAATTGAATCAGCCATCCCTTGAATAACTTCCTTAGGGATTGTATAGAAGGAAGAAGCAGGCGAGGAAGACTCCGAGCCGGGATGCTGGGAACTCGGCTGTGAATGGATCGCGCCGGGGCCAGGGTTATTATCGAAGAAGCGGCGGAATAGTTGCGGAAGAACGCCGGGAGCTGAAAATGTTAGGTTTGGAAACCACCACAAATATTAGAAAAAGATACTTACGGAATTGGAATATAACAGCGTAAATCGCATCAACGACATCTTTGAACCTATTCCTCAAGCCTCCAACGAGCTCCGAGACTACCCGCTCAACAGCCTTGGCATGCTCCTTCGCCCTCTTGACACCCTCCAATTTGCCCCTGAGTTGTCTCTCCTGCTCGTCAATCCAAAACCTCCTCTCAGCATCAGCGGCCCTCGCCGTTTCGCCAACAGTCATGAGCGGCTGCACGGAAACTTGAAGGTAGCGGGCATTCCTGTCTGAAACAAGGCTTTGCAAAACGTGCTCATGCTCTTCCATCGTGATATGCAACTTGTTAAGAAGATCGATAGCCTCGAGCAAAAGATGGTACTCCAAAGCGGTACCGCCGGACCCAGTGCTAACAGCAGTGTTCCCACCATCGTTATTTCGTCCCCCGGAAGAGGCAGCGGCAGAAGCATTGAACAACCACACCTTAACCTCTTCATACCATTTTCCACCCAACACCTCTAATTGTCCCTTGACATCCTTATAGGCTACCTCGACATATTCATTCTCAAACATGAGGTAGATCTCCTTATCCACCTCCATCTTTCTTCTATTCTCCTCCTGCTCGAAATCATCCCTCATCCGCTCGATATCAGCAAACGTAAATCTACCAGTATTGTAAAGCGCAGCGGTTTGAGCTTGATTGCGATGACGCCGGGTATGGCTCTCGTTGTTGAACACAGTGAGGCGATTAGAAGTCATAGTCTCCAACGCACGTCGGGCCTCAGAGAGATAGGTATCCAAAGAAGGGGAATTGACCGCTGTGTCTAAGGCTGCGTAAGCCATGTGTAAGAACGGTGGGATATCAGCGGTACTCGGGGGAGGGTCTCCACCACTAGGGCTAGGCCCGCCATTAGCAGCAGAGTTTCCACGGTTGAAAGCAGAGATGATAGCCATGAGTCCCTTGGTATCGACCGGCCTGATTTCCTGAGGCCCATAACCTCCTCCGCTGCCAACTTTGGGGAATGTGAAAGGGAACGGAGTAGCCCCAGCATTGCCGACAGTATCTTCTTGGCCACCACGACTATGTGCCTCTGAAGCGACAGTAGATGCATCATCATCGAACCGTCTCCTAGCAGACGGATCAATCCGAATAGCCGGAACACTAGGCACAGGCCGAGGCATCTGGAGTTCCAGGTCAACCTTCGGAGCATTGGCAACCTGGTCAATGGTAGGTGTAGGAGACGGTGTCTGCTGCGGTGGCATAGGAGCATCCGGAGGAACATCCTTTCGCTCGGACATCTCGCGATACTGATGGTTATGGCGATTCTGATGCTGGCGTAGGTGATGGCGATGCCCGCCAAACGCATCCATCCCGGCAGACTTCAAATCAAGGTTCTCAATCTCGGGTAGCCTAGGTGGTGGTGGCAGAGGCTGCATGCCCTCATACCCAAGAGCTTCGCCGTCATCCTCATCCGTCTCAGTATCAAAAGGATTTCCCTCCCCACCCAATCCCAATCCGTGTCTTTCACGCTCCTCTCCTTTCTCCTTGGATGGAAGCCCAATAGCCTTCGTCCTCTCGGCCCCTTCCACTTTCACCCACTCCTTCCACCTCCTCAACCTCTGCTCACGCAGCGCACCAACCTCGTCATCGACAGCACGCCAGCCACTCTCGGAAGGGGTATTCGAAGCGCTAATCCTCAACTTCTCCGCTTTATCCGCAATCAACGCATCCTCACTCAGGTAGAAAGCAAAATTGAGCAACGAATACACATGTGTAGGCGGCAACGATGGCAGAATACCAGAGAAAGAGTTAAACAAGTGCTCCTCCGTGGAATTAGACCTTGGAGGGAATTTCATGCGTTTCCCGAGGGCAGGGATCTCCGGTGTTGGCGACTCACTAGGATTGGTGCCCTCGTCATCATTCTGTTCATCCATGAGTTCAGGCGGAGACCTAATCTGTACACGGCGCTGGGCTTGAGGTTGGGCCGTCACAAGAGGTTTCTGTAAATTCTGGGTAAACGCCTTGTAGACACCGGAATCTCCATAATCTTGTAAAGGACCAGGTTGCTGTTGCTGAGCGCTGGGTGGCTGTTGATGCTCAAGCGGCTGCTGGTGCTGATGCTGAGGTATAAGCGTAGGAGGCATCGGGGCAGATTGTTGCTGTTGAGTGTGTTGCGGAGACTGTTGCTGGTGCATAGCTGGGACACCCCCAGCTTGTGTCCTTTGTTGCAGGCCGTCAAATCCCCCAGCAATGAAATCACCACGCTGCGGCATTTGAGACATTTGTTGCGGGGGCAGAGCAAGTTGCAAGGGCCTCTCCTCCATGCTAACCTTCCCCTGCTCCTGCTGAGGTTGCTGCTGCTGTTGTTGCTGTTGTTGCTGCTGCTGCTGAACAGGCCTAGCTACAGCGGCAGTCACATCTGCCCAGTGACCTCTCATAACGCTCTCGCGGGTGCTTCCACCAATACCACCACTTGAACCCGGTGAAGTGGCACTCCCAGGACTACCGCTAGCCAACGGAGAAGTGACATGGTGGCCATGATTCGCCCCAGGAAACCTCGGATTAGTAGTCCCAGGATTACTCCCAGCAGGGGCAGGAACAGGCTTAGTGCAAAGATAACCGCCCAAGCCAACCTCCGCCGGACTCCTCTGCTGGGTAACGACGCCGCCAGTTGGTGGAGACCGAACAAAACCGGGCTTTTCAGGAGACCTCTGCGAGTTCTGCAGGTTCTGGGTATTCTGGGCCATCCTCGGTTGTTGCGGCTGTTGAGGCTGCTGTGTCATTCCGTTACCGATAGGCTGCTGAGCTGACATGCCAGATGGTGATTGAAACCCCAGTCCGAGACCCTTCTTAACGCTATTGCTCACTTCCTCATTCTCATCCCTCTCCTCACCATCATCTTCATCGATCCTCTTCTGCGGTCTATACTCGGTCGGAATAGGATCATCCTCCTCTGCACTTCCAGGTCTCTCTGCCTTCCCCAAGCCACTACTACCACTGCTATTGACTCTCCTTCGTAAGGGCGGAAGGCGCATTTCATCAGAACCCTTCTTCCCTCCACGAAGAAAGCCAGTCGGTGTCCCGGCATCACCATCTTCACGTAGTTTTTTCCCCATAAGCCCCATGCTCATAAGCCCACGGTGGCCACCAGACCGAAGATACGGCGGAGCACCAGGACTACCAAATTCACTATTAGGAGTATCCGGGGGAGGACAAGATGGCGCAGGCGGAGGGGCAGGGCCGTCAGGAAGCGGCGTAAGCAGAGGCTGCGGGCGGTAAGGTTCGCGGTGATGCTGAGCATGCGTGTCTATCAGGGGAAGTCCTGTGTTCTTCCGGAGCTCACGATCCCATTCTCGTTCTCGCTCTCCCCCCCGTTCTCCATCCATATCCCACCCTCGCTCGCGGTCCCGCATCTCTGATTCGCGATCTCTATTGCGATCGCGAGAATGGTCATGGTCGTCACGGGGCACTTCGGGGGCTTCCAGCGGTGACTGCTGTTGTTGTTGTCGCTGGTGAGACGCTTGCGGCGGGGAATAAGGATTGATACGATTAGGTCGTGCGGAATTTGTGTTTGAACCATGTGGGGAATTCGAATAGCTCAGGGGCGTATTCTGATTATGGGGACTACTGGTTGGATTTCCATATCCGCCTTGGCTATTTTGGTTCTGTAAGGGACTGATATTCTGGGGCATCTGTCCTTGTCCGAAAGAAACCCTCCTCTCCTGTGGACTCCCACCCTGTGAACCAAACTGTTGATTAGGCGATGAGGTCTGATGGCTAGAAGCGGGAGACGAAATCTTCAACCCGCTAGAATTGGCCGGTGGTGGCTTGTATATTTCGCCGGCACGGAAGCTTAGGGGGCTCGTAGCTTTACCAGTTTGTATCGGCTGTGATGGTAAAGGTGGAGGGCCATATCCAGTCCTCCCCCGAGGTGACGTCGATGCAGTGAGAATCTGACGCTGCAAGTGCTGCTGATAATTGAACATAGTCCCTTGATAAGGTGGTGAAGCCGGCTGCTGTTGAGAGTGGTGTGAGTAAGGCGGTTGCTCTCTTTCTCTCTCTCGCTCCCGTTCCCGTTCCCTGCTCGCATTGTCATCATACGATGAGGAATTATAATTCCCAGCCTGATGCGACATATGCGAATGATGCGACACATGAGATTGTTGCGACGGCGGTTGGCTCGGCGGAGTAGGTCGTTGAATAACCCCAGCATCATGCCCCCCATGCTGCTGTTGTTGCTGCAACTGATGACGATCATACTCTTGCGAAGGGCGAGTTCCAAGCACCGGTGGACGTCCCAGACTTGATGTGCTCGCATTCACACTATTATAATTAGACTGCCGTGATTCCACAACCGAGCCTTCCTGCAGCGACCGCATCGACTCTGACTGCGCCATTGGCTGACCAGACCCCGGTAGAGGCGGTGGGACAGGATCCATTGTGCGATCCAGCCAGCCGGCCGTGAAAGATGAAGTAGGTTCGCTCTTTGATGGTGGAGTTGTATGTTGAGCCGGCTGTGCTTCTCGATGATTCGAATACAGCGGTTGTGAAGAATTCGACGCATTGGATAACGGAGGACGAGGGTATGGCTGATTGAAAGCCGGCGTCTGGTTAGGGGCCGCAGCGGGGGAGGTAGACTGCGGCAACCGGAACCCTGGGGGAGGATCGTCATGGTATGAGGACGGAGTGGATTGCACCTGCGAGAAGTGTGTCACGGGGGATTGCCTCTGAACCGGAACCGGCTTTGAGAAGTTGTGGATCGGGGAGGATTCTTGCTGCAGCCGGGGGTCATTGGTGTTGGCACTACCGAACGACGACGTCCTGTGTCCACCAGTCGGATGTGAATAAGGGTTCACCGGCGATGATTGCGATTGTGATTGAGACTGATTTGGAGGGGGTAAGGCAGTCTTGGAGAAGTAGTGCTGCTCCGGCGATGAATGGTCTTTTCCGGGACGAACCTGAGTGAAGCGAGAAGTCGGGGATGTCTGCAGCAGCTGTTGTTGCTGTGGCGACGGTTGAACCGGATTCACATGGCTTGGTTGGGTGTGCTGCTTTACAGGGGATGAGGAAGCACTATGACCGCCTTTATGATGCTGAGGCTCAAGATCAAATGCAGGGCCGAGAGCATTGGGAGACTTATTGAAATGCTGCAAAGGCGAACCACCACCTCCTCCCTCTCCCACACCTCCACCGGCCCCACCTATACCACTGTTCCCCCCAATTTTATCCCCATGCTCCGTTCCACTCCCACTCTTATTCCTCGGTTCCCGATCCTCGGAATAATCTACGAGTAGATCGGTCTGATTGTCAAACACATCAGCATACCCTCCACCCCCACCTCCACCGCCATTATTAACGCCCTGCTGCTGCTGTTGCTGCTGCCGCCCATCAATTCGGGAACGATGTTCAACCCCAGAGTTCGCGTTGTCATCATTTTTAGGAGACTCGGGACGATTTTGCGGCGGCGGAGGCGGCTGGGAATGCGTCGCGAACCCCGAACCAAAGTCTAGATAAGGGTGCTGTTGCTCCATTTCGGGTGCTACGGTACCAACGCAAGTCAATTACTACCCAAAAAAAGCGGGGAGACGGAGATGATTCAATCAATCTATCAGACAATCAATCAATCAGTAGCACTCACGGGTTTGTTGATGTTTTTTTCTCTCAGTTTTTTGGTTTCCTCTCTTGCTCTCTTCCAACCCTTTCCTTATTTCTTCCTTTCCCTTCGTTTTGTTCAAACCTTCTCCTCAGACTTAAACACCCTCAGCAACAAAAAAAGGAGGAGGCCCACTTTCTTTCGCTTTCTGTATTATTATTTTTCCCTTTCTTTCTATTCCTCCCCTATCAAGAAAAAAAAGGGGGGGAGGAAGATGCAGAAAAGAAAAAGATAAAATAAAAACACAAACGACAAAAAATAAATTAAATTATTCCCTTATCGTCTATACCCGGTGACGGTGCAAGTCTGTTAGCAACAGCAACTACAACAACAATGACTAGAAAGAAGAAGAAAGAACAAAGGGCTGAGTGAGGGGGTGAGGGGGGGTGGTGAGAGGTCCCCCAGTAAGGCTGAGAGGGAAAAAGTAGGATAGAGATGGAGTTTATGACGGTGACAATAATAACGACAAACAGGACAGCAAACGGGAAAGGGACAGGCGATGGGGGGTGGTATGAAAGGAAACGTCAAAGAGGGGCAGAAGATTGAATACAAAATACAATGAATAAGGGAAAAGAAAAGAAAAAAAAAAGACTACCCACGATATTCGTTAACGTTAACGTTATTCGCAGCCGGAACCGCAGGAGAGGAATGGGATGGAGTGGTTCAAACTTCGGTGGGGGGGAAGAATACGGTTGCAAAGGAAGGGGGTGAGAAAAGAAAGGGTAAAAAAAAAAAGAGAGAGAGAGAGAGAAAGAAAGATCCACTGAGGGATTTGGAGTTTGATTGATGGATTGACCGATGCAGCTGGCAGCAAGCAAGCAAGCAAATGGCTGCTTGTTGTCGCAGGCAGACAGGCAGGCAGGGAAAGCAGGCCTGGTGTCGATGTGGAATGGAGGTGAAGGTAGGTAGGAAGGTTAGGTACGCTACAGCACCAGTACGAGCAGAAGGTCCCTTTCAGAAAGAGGGGGGTGGACAAGAACTGCGTGTGGGGGGGATGGGATGGGGGGAGATACAGCAACGAGGCAAGGGAGAGAGAGGTTCGTGCAGGGCAACACAGGCAGGCAAGCAACGCAGTCTCACTCTCACCACCATTTACTGTGCTTGCTTGGATCCAACGGTAAATCGTGGGAGGAAATAGATAGATCAGGAAGAGAAGGCAGGAGGGAAGGGAAAGCGTACCCCCCCCGATGGCAAAAGTCCCCCCATACGGTAGTCTACCGGTATTGGTCCTTCCTTCTCACTCGGTCCGCACGTTATTTCTCACCACCTCGGCTGCGTTAGCAACAGGCCACACAGCAGCTGCGAAACGAGACGCAGAAGAGAGATAAATACCAGTCTTCCAGCACCACTACCGCCACCACCACCAGCGGTAGCACAAGAATAAATATATAATATAAAATAAAAAATAACAAATAAAAAGAAGAGGGGAGTGTGGTGAATTGATTTTTTTTTTTTTTTTTTTTTAAAAAAAAA
>QFET01008619.1:2288-20264 GCA_003316355.1 Tuber calosporum | reverse complement strand
AAAAAAAAAAAAAAAAGCAGCTCCATCCACCAGAATTCGAAGAGCAGCTCCCTCATCCATCCAACCAATTCCAGTTGAACTGGTGTGGGTGGAATGAGTTGTCACCCGCCAGTGACAGGCGGGGGGCTAAACTTCCATTGGCTCCTCTCCCTGCACGAGTATGCATCGTCCCTGGTCAAGCGCTTGCTTGCTTCATTCACTGGATTGCCCTCTCTACTGAGATACTATTCTTCCCTCAGAGTTCTCAAGTTCAAGTTAGCACTTGCATTCCTAAAAATGCCTCTAACGGTAGTGGAAAAATTTCGGTTCCGGGAGTCTTTTCCTTATTTTTTTCTTACACTGAAGTACCGTCATAGATGACGATGCTATTCGGACGCCGCTCGCTTGTGGCACAAACCCCGGTCCGGTGGAGCGCAATCTAAATGCTTAGCTCTGATTACCAAGAAACCTAACCCTGATATCGGGTGTGGCTGAAAATTGGAGTCTCATGATGAGGATTTATCAATTTATCAACGTGATGCGAAAAAGTTGGAGAACTGGGAGTCATAACCATCAAAGAACCTCCAAATTCTCACAATCCCAGCCAACCCACGGTACAGCACTCCTACAGCGCCAAGCGATCCCGTGCCGGCAACCCATTCATCCCCAACACACCTGTCCTTGCCCAAAACCGAATATACCCGTACAAGTACCAGTAGATGGAAACCTAAGCCCCTAAATCCCAAAGAATCACTGCAACTACAACTACAGCCTTGGCATCCCTGCATCACCCTAGCTCCGAAACACAACGTTCCGCTCCGTGCGGATACCGGCATGTGGTTTTGGGCCAGCTAGCTTAAATATACCGATCCTCCTACGCATCTAGGGGGTGAGCTCAAGTGAGGCGGATTCGAGTTTAACTGGTCAAGATTTGGTGTGTGTAATCATAGAAAGGGCTGATCCCCGCCATTTTTTAGGTAGGGGTAATGCAATACCGGTATATATGGAAAAAAGTTGGGAGAACGCAAACAATTCCCACCACAGGAACCTGGCCTTTTCTCGCCCTCTCGCTGGCCAAGTGGCCCAGGAGCCGATGAGAACAAGTTCGCTTCCCTTACCCTTAATACCCTGTACCCTACCTAGTACGAGCGCTCGTAAAGTGATTCAGGCCCTGGAACTGACATATACCGTATGATAGTATCGTAGTCTGCATACACTTGAAGGCCATTACGGCACCTAATTTACGGGTAGGCACGGTACCGGTGATACCGACACCGGCTGGGTCGAGTCCGGCACCACCGCACATTTAGAACTCTCCGCTTCACGACTTTAGGATCAGTAGGCGATCCGAACCTGCAAATTCCAGTCGGGAAAGGCGCACTGTACCAGTACTCGTACCATAGCGCCCACCCGGGCAACTCGCGAATACAGTCGCCACTGCAGATTGAGGCTAGCCCGAACCACAGCATCACAGCAATACCGGTATGTTGTCGCAGTGATATCGTACAATATCGGATCCGATGGGTTAGTCTACGGCACGGTGCTCAATCGTTTTCGTCACCCCACCAGCCACACCCACCGCAACCGCCCAAACCCACCTCTAACCGGAAATCCCTGCTTCCCCAATCCACTCCGTTCAGCAAGGTGTGGCGACGCCCTACTGGTATGCCGGCAGTCTCGTGTCTCTGCGCCAAGAATTGGGACCATTTTTGGAATAGCTATGTAACCACTGGCACTACCCGAGCCCAAGCCCATACCGTACCCGTACTAGCATGGTGGGCAAACGATTGCCAAGAATTGGCTCGAGGACACGAGCAACCCCTGTCCCCAAGTCCATTTCCTCCTGCTCGCCCAGCCTCGCCTGGACAGAGTTGATCCAGGCCAAGTTAGGACAATAGGGCTACTGTAACCGGAGTAAGCTTATTACGGTGAGAGCACTCAGAGCTCGCAGAGCTTCTGGAGTGGGGAGAAGAGACGAAAACTGGTGAGATACCAAGATGTTTCGGCATGCCGAAATCTGTTCTGCCGTGTTGCAAAATGCTGGGACTGAGGTTCTGGCAATGAAGGCCAAATAGGTAAATTTATGATACGGAGGTCAAGAACGAGGGAAAGAGCCGACGCCCATTGTACGAGTGCTAGTACGGTTGTTGCGAAGAAAAAAAAAAAACAGGCTGATATTTCCAACCCTTCCCCATCTACTCGTACAGTAGGCTCACTTGCTATCTTATCTATCCATCCGGCATCGCCGTTTTGCATCGGGCGGCATAGACGTCGCACACTACCAATGCCATGAACGGATAAAATACCCATCTCCCAGCTCTCAGGAATCAAGGGAAGCCCCCTGAGCGAGTGATGCTCTCTGCGAAAGGGGGAAAATCAATTTCATTTTACAGACTTAAAGCAAAAACTATACGGAACGCCTCCAGATATCCAGCCGGTTTATGACAAAGGAAATGAAATGGTAAAAGAGGGTACTGCCTGATTCTGCCTGCCCAGTGAAGGAAATAATAATAAAAATGGAAGACGGAGAAAGAAAGAAAAGTATGGTACAGGAATTAAGTTTCCACCTCTAGAAGCCGGCGCAACAAGTTGGTGCAATACGATGCAAAATGTGCGGTGCGTGGAGTAATGATGGAAGGAGCATGTCGTCGATATTCGATATCGTCAGAATAGAGGTAGAGATAGAGTGTCGCGTTTATCGTTTGCTTGTAGAATGCGGTGTGGTGCCAGACCCTTCTCGCCTTTCCTTTTCTCTCGCTCGTCTCAAGCCCCTAATTGGGCAAGACTGAGAAACTTCCTCCGAGGTTCGACTTCCGCCTCTTGATCAGACAGAGTACTAACGTCAAAACCATTACAGCCGCTAAAAGACAGGCCAGAATGACTGCGAGTTGAGGAATGTTTGCCAGCATTTTCGTTTCGTTGCGAGGTCAATCGACGATATCTGAGTCTTTGGCTGATGTTCGTCCGTGTACTCGAGGGGCTCGTCGGCGATGAGTATGGGGCTGCTAGGCTGCTCGAGTACCGTAGGGGCAAGGACGAGGGTGAAATATGTGCTTGGTTGGAAGGGTTTGCAAGAAAGGAGGTCGTGGTAGATTCGAGGGGGGGAGAGCAGGCCTTGTCCTGGTTTCAGGATTGCAGGGGTGTTTCAAAAGGGAAAAATCAATATACTGCAGATGGTTGGAATTTGACGGTGAGCTATTGGCAAAGATGTGCCTCTGAAGTTTGAAGCAAATCTTTAGCACGGTATGGTGGTGATACCGGTAAAATTGTAGAGGAGGCTGCCCAGGAGACGCGGAGAGGAGGTTCACCAGTTCCAGCGGAGTTCTGAAAACATGAGAGGAGCGTGCTCACGATCCAGGGCTAAGTCGTGGGACTGACCTCGAGCAGCTCATTTCGGCAAGGGTCGCTCCCCTGCACTCCTGCCGATAAGGTACGAACAATACATCTACAGTATACGGTACCGCAAACCGGACGGTGGACGGTACGACTGCCCAATTTGTGCTCGCGCTTCAACCTTACTCCTCCACCTAACGTCGCTCGTCTTCTAGAAACTGCTGTGCTGGTATTTTAGGGGTTTCATTTGTTTGATTCTCACTGCAAATATCATCGGGCATGTTGATCTGGTGGTGATTTCATTCCGGTGTCTCATCCCCTGAGAGCAGAGCCGCATCTTATTTCTCGGTTAGTCTATCATAGTTATGCTCAACAGCATCTGGCTCAATGTCCCACCCAATGACTCTACCTCTGCAGATCCTGCCCCAAAAGCGATATCCCAAAAGCGATATTCACAGCAGTTGAGAGCGAAGGACAGAGTTCTCGAGCGATCTACCGGTAACCTTGAATAATCCCAACCCAGGGCACTGAATATCGCTTACCACGATAGGACACGGTGTTCGGTTTGGCAATTCTCCAAGGAATGCGGCCTTCAATGCTCCGTGCGAACTCTGGATCGGTTGTTTGTGGTCAGCTAGAAGCCTACAAGTAGTTTGCACTGCCTCGGTAATCTCGGAAAATTTACTCGTTTCTACAGTATCGTGAGGCGACGCATTGCTCTTCGGCCGCCATTCCTCCAATCGAGACTCTTGGAGTACTGGGAGAGTTTGGCGGAGGTATCCTGGTAGCAAAAGTGTGGGCTAGTTTTAGCACGGCATGGTTGTTGAGATTCAAAAGAGGGGTCAGGGTGGGTCTGGCGTTTATATCCGTGGGTTGGAGCTGTCATGCATACTCGGTGGGCAACCTGTGGCGATGAACCAAGCGGAGAAAAAACGCCGCAAGTAATTGCTATATAATTAAGCCAAGCCCTCACGGATCATCACTCATTCCAGGTTTCTGACATTCAAAGGTCTCCAAATACTTATTTACTGAGTGAAAGTCTGTACTCGAGTAGGATCAGGTGGGGCATGTGTGTAGGTCACGGGCTCGGGTGGCCTTGAGTTAAGTCCAGCTCGTCGGTCGGGTCCTTCGGTCATAGAGGTAAAACCATGCTGCACTGTCGATCAGTCAGAAGGCTTTAGATACCGGCACAGTTCACGAGTCTGACCGCCCTCACTTGGCGGGATGAGCATTCAAGCAGGAGTAGGACGGACGGAAAGATTTTGCTGCATCTGCGATATGGCAAATCCGGACGTGGTGATCTTGAATGCGTCTTAAAGCGGTTCGGATACCGGTAGCCCCGCTCTGCCGTGTAAGGGTTCGGAGTGTTTAAGGAAGGATGTGGTTGAGGGTACTGGTACTGTGATAGGGATGGGGGATATTGGGGGACAAATTCCTCGGTGGTTTTTCGGGAGGTTATTTGGAACGGGTCTTAAGCGTGCTTCATTTTTGCTTGAAGTTCCGGTGAATTCGATCCCTGGGGCTGATGACAATCATTGGGAACTGGATGGGGGGCGGGGGCGGGAAAGGATTTATCCTCGAGCTAGCGAGGCCCCTTGAAAGCCCAATCGGATTGCAGATCTCAACCAAAGACACTACGGTATGTACGGTACTTGTACAAGTAGTGCATAACTTCAATACTTGTACGGTACATCGAGCAATTAGAAGTGGTGCGATATTAGCTTCTCAGTTTGGACCAAACTAACTACATTCGGCTTCTAGAACTACGCCTAAGCTTTGTTAAACTCTTTGGGGTTACGGCGCTTCGTTTGAATTCCCTTAATTGCGCATTGGATCAGCCATTGAGGGGTGTGCTTGTTAAAACAAAAAACTGGGGATAGTTCCAAGGATTCTGGGTGTGATCGTGGCCTTACTCGGGGCCCAGCAACGCCCGTTACAGAGATAATAGAGGCAGTTGCTCAAAGCCCATAGAGGTTTCTTTCCTGCAGCAGGCGGAGGTGGTAGAAAACAAGGAAGCTTAGGTTTAGATTTTTGTGGGAATCAGGTGTTTACTTAGGTTTGGGTACCATCCGCTCGTTTTACTTGATCTAGCGTTCGTGCGAAAACACGTCAGTACACAATGGTCTCCTGCACGGTCGCCCACTAGCACTTAAAAAGAGATAAACCTTCGGTCGGGTGAGGGGAATACGCCTTCACCTTGTATCTCTCTGCTGGTAGTGTAAAAAGCCATTTGGGCGCACTTCTGTGGCTCTGGTTTTCCAAGAGCCGCAATTAACCGGTGTTCGTTTTGTCGTTTACGCTATTGCAGTATTGATTTACTTGTCACGCAGCTTTTCGTAAACGAGAACACTGAGGGGATGAATGTGTTCCATCGGGTTTAGTGACAGAGGGAAGATAATGGACCCACTTCAATGGGAAAGCGGGAGGTAGCCTGTGACTGCCGTGAACCAGGGATGTGCGGAGGAGCCGGAAGATATCGCGTTAGATGCGAGAACTCTCGAGGGTGATGCTGCTAATTACGAAGTAGAGTGCCTATGTAATGTTGGTCGATTACAAATCACTGCAGATGTTTGGGGGAGGGCTGCTTTATGCTCCCAAGTGCCTCGCTCTAGTCATTCCCATGGAGCGAAGTTGTATATATCTCCTATCAGAGCCCTGGCTAGGGTTGGTGGTTTTTATCGTGGTTCCTTTTGTTCTCTCTTTTTTCTTGTTGAACATCCCGTCAACCTCGCTCCAGTGTTTTGTATATATTGGCACAGAGGTGGATATTGAGGGGGGGGGGGGTAATCCCGGTTGGTAGTTGGTATAGGGATTTGGCTAGAGAGGCTGGGGGTGTGGTTATTTGCGCTGTTAGGGGAGCTTGCTAGGGAAAGCAGTAGTGTGGAGTTTTCCTATCCTGTATTTAGTTAGCAATCAAGTGGTCGAGGACCACTCGTCGGACATCTCAACTCTCTTGGCCATAGAAGTGTTTGCCCTCCGCTGCTACAGAGCATCAGCTATCCGCGTTCGCTATCAGATATCGGGTGTATTGTACTTGTAACCATGTTTGAGCACCACGGTAAGTTCATGGCTAGGTAGTCGATCTTCTCTTCTTCTTGCTGGTTAATATCTTGTTATTTGGGTGGTCTATACCGAGATTTTGTCTTCAGAAGCTTGCTAGGTTGGCATTACGTCCGCTATCCATTATTGCATGTTGTTACAGGAGAAGTCACTTCACACCATGAAAGCTTATACCTAGACCTAAAAGTAGCCACCTCCCCCTCCTCCGATTCCAAGCTCTGAATCCCAACTGGAAAACCCGGTACTGCAATAGCCTTCGGGGCCACCTCGAGCGGCTTTAAAAGCACATCCATGAGAACTCCAAACTTCACGAGCTAAATTGACCACTGAAGTGTCAAAGGCTCCGGATATATATACACTGATACATCTGCGGTGCTGGGGTAAACTAGCAGCCTTTGCAGTCTCGCGACATGCCTTGGGAGTTTCGAAAACGTCGCGATTGAATAATGAGGTGGGGATATAATTTGCTGGGGGGGTGAAGCGGTGAGAGTCGTATTTTTTTAGAAGAAGGGAAAATTCGTTCTCGCAGGTGGATGGTCAGTTGGTTTGGTAACTTGAGCACTAGCTTATTCTTTGGATCACACCTCCTCTAAGACGTGAGTTTTGTGATCGGCTTTCTCTTGAAATTTGTGTCGGGAATGCTTATAGGAAGTTGGGGAGAGGTGCTGTGGAGTTGGGTGAGGTTGCGAAGGGGACGGGGTGTAATGAGATGGTCAGAAGGTAGCTGTCCCGCTGTTTTGAAAGTCGCTGACAACCTGTGATTTGGGGCTTGAGTGAAGCCACTAATTTTGAATTACAGGAAAATCGGTCGTTAGAAACCAAGGGGCTAGATGATATGGAAGAGTTAGCTCATGCTGGGAGAGATAGACGATGGGCAGTTACTGCAATTCATGAGGATGCTCGTTCCTGCCGAAATAACCTTAAGGTGGAAGAGCATAGGAGGAGCAGTCTAAAGTATTTCCTCTCCCTATATTTTGGTATTTTATAATAGATAAAAGATTACGAATGCTTTAGTTGACCCTATGTATTAGCTTCGAGGAAATCATCTCACCTCCACCACGCCCGGAAGATAAAATATACGACCCTGATGAAGATCACAAGCCTCCCGTCTCTACTAGTAGTCCACTCGATACCTGGCCTAGATGGAGAAGAGACAGTGCCATGGCATTAGATATAGGGGCCCTCAACAATCCTGCTGCTCTATCAAAAACCCAACCACCTGTGCCGTCAAACGAAAACACCATAAGTAAGGCCTTCAAACACAAGTTCGGGCGAGGGGCAGAGGCGGTTATAGAAATGGCGGCAAGCATAGAATTTAAATTCTCTAGAATATCAGAAAGGCCAATCGACGTAGTGAGGTCAACGGTGGAAGTCGAGAATGTGGGGACGGCAGAGACGCCCGAAAATGCAGAGGGAGATCGAGTGCTGGAGAGAAAACACAAGACCAAGGAAGAGGAGGCTCGGTCTAAGGTAGTCCAGCTTATGTTGAATTCTAACAAGAGAAAGGTGGAGGAAGCTCCTCTTTCCATTAACGGAGAATATGCACCGTCTATCGCGCCCGCTATTTCTACTGGCGGTAGAAGAGCGTTTGAGCTGGGTAAGTTCTGGCGTCTTTTTACTGCCTTCCTATGATACGTCGTTTGAAAAGTCGCGGTGTGCCTATTGCTTGAAATACAGAAAGTACCAACTCTAATCTCGCCAACCTACCACCGAAGCATAGATGTATAGCTTGTGCCTTAGTCAAAGGCGAGAAGAGCCATATTACAAACCCGAGGGAGCCGGCATCAACCCTACACCCCAATGAAAGCCTACCGCAGTGCCATGCTCGAGATGCCGGCCCTCCGCCGGACGCCGAACAGCCCATAAATGTTCTAGTTTCTGGACGAGCGAAACCGGGGGTTAATAACGCATTGCTAGGCCTGCGTGAGAAGATGATGCGGGACGACAAGGGTGCAGGAGTCGCCAGAGGTGAGGGTAGGACTCGAAAACATATCTTTGCTGGAAGATTCAGGAGCAAGGAGTCCGTGGTAGAGAGTGAACTTGAAGTGAAAAAGAGAGGACTCAGAAGATGTAGGGAATGAAGATTGGTGGCTTAAAAATGCCACCGCCAACGCAAATTTGGCGATCGGAGGATCTGAGAAGGCACAGGGAAACAGATATCGGAGGCTTATTAGAAAAGAAGCTAAGCATAGAAAGGAGGGAAGACTGAGTGTAGGACCTGCCTCCGAGCGTGGTTTCTCAGGGCAAGAGGAGGGGCAATGGTCTGCACTGTCCGTTTGATAGTATGAACCTTGGGTGCGAGGGGGAAGGCCCCAGGGCGGTCTCTGTACATGGTGAGGGAAAAAGAAAGCAGCAGCTATCACATTAAAGGGCCCGATCCTTCTATTGGTTGCAACCACGGGACTTTGATTGATGCCGGCGTAGGCCAAAGAAAAGTTTATTGCCCTCTTCCATCCTCATCTACCAACGTGAGGGAAAACAAACGGGTTCCCGAAACCGCTCGCAGGCCCAGACAGGTGACGCTTGAGGGAGTTCTAATTGGTAGTGAGGGAGCAGGCATAGCGAGGGATGCAAAAAGTAGAGGGCACTTGATGAACGAGGATGGGGGTGATTATGGTGAACGAAGGGGGTTAGGCTTACATGGTCCTGGGATTGGAGTTGAGCGAAGAAGTGTGATGTTTTAGAGGTGTAGTTGGCATGTCTTATTTTCTCTTAATGATTTCGACGTGAGAGAAAGAGACCATCCTTCCCCAGTCTGACTTGTTTTTTGTTCGTCGGAGATGTGCGGGTTTTGTTTTTGTACTCTTTACTGAGGTTGTTTTTGGTGAGGAAAAGGCCGAGTGATGAGATATGATTCAGACCCCACGCAGGTGCTCGTGGCGAGCCGCAACTGCCGCCGGGAGAGCGTACGGTGTATCAATAAACAAAGTGTTAATCTTCTACTGAGATATGTTCGGATCACTGAGAATACAGCATCTGGGCTGTCTCATCTAAACATTCATAAGGGTTCGTTGCTTTTATCCGCGCGGGTCATGCACTTCTCCCGTTGCCCTCTTTTTTTTTTATAACCTTCCTCGCCAGCGTGATTTCACCCTTGTGGATTTCGGGGGTATCATACCACGTCCGGTAGGGTGTCCATTGTGGTAGGGTATGGGTGGTTGGGTGCTCTGTGCAAGCAAGGTCAAGCAGGATTGAAAGACATGATAACATACTCAAATTGCTGCAAATGCAAGCGCATATCCATCCATGTAAGAGCAAAATGCGCTAGGTACCTGATATCGCATCAATGGAGATTTAAAATCCCAGATGGTATTACTCCCGGCCAGAGGACTCGATGGATATAAATAATTCCTGTTTCGGTCAGGGTGGGCCTCAATTTATTGATTTCAGACGAGATCCAAACTCAAATTCAAATGCAGTGTCTAATAGTTTAATTTGACGGGGATATATCGCTCCAGTAGAGCTACTTTAAGATGGCCTGTTCCCCAATCGCACACATACCTGGCTGAGACACAAGCTCTAATAAGCCATTGGATTGACATACTATAGAACAGGAATGCCCACTTCGGCATCGAAACCACTCTTGTCAAGCCCGGGTACTTTCGCGCCCCCATTCCTGATGCCAACTGTATCATACCATCGCCCGGCCGGATGATGAAATTGATGGCTACCGATGGATGAATAACCAGGCAACAGCATTCACCGGCTCTCAACCCTGTGACACCATGAAGGGCTCGCAGGTAATGCGCGATCTCGTCACTTCGTCTGGCGCTGTGGAGGGAAGAGAGATGCCAAACTATTTGCTACTAGAGGGCGATGTGGTTTAATGGTTAGAGGGGAGTAGTGGTTTGTTTTCTAATTTGGGGTTTTTGATTGCTTGGGTTAAGCCCTGCATGTAATGTTTTTTTGGTGTGTTTATAGGGATCATAGCGAAGAAGGTGCCGAGATGGATGGTAGGACTGGCTTGTGGTATCAAACAAACTTTGTTGTTTCCTCGCGCGGGTTTGCAGTCACGGGGGATATTTTAATTTGTGTTATCGTTCTTGCACTCGAGTACACTGCAGTACTAGTACTGTACACGGCGGGCTTGATCTAACTTTTGTCACAAGTGATAGCACCGGTCTAACTTGTCCCGGACTTGGCGCTATCGTAAGGGGTAAAGGTTCGAATAGTCGAACAAAATCCCATGGTCGCTGGGGGTGCCTCCTTCACTAAGATCTAGTGTTTTTTGTTTTGTATTTTTGTTTCTCGGTTAAGATGCTGTATTTAGATATCTGCTCATGTGATCGAGTGGGTATTATAGTAGGTAGTGAATAGATGTAGCTGACTTATAGATTACGTTCTAAGTTGCGCTAATTTCTCTTAAATAAGAGAGTTCTGTCATACCTCTATACACCCCAACACTCAGAGAGACTGAATAGCTCTTTTTTTATGTTGTGTTTTTCGCACCTTTTCTATAGCAGGGGATTCTAGACTACTTAGTACGCAAGGCTCCATTATCCGAGTTTTACGGGTAGTACAGTATTGTTGGTAGCAAGGCAGTGCCCCTCTAAACCCCAAAGAGACATACTTTTGACATGTGGTTAGATTTATGGGTTAGTGGAGTGCCGTATCTTCTGGCAAAAGTCGGGCTCACCCGGGAGTGTCTATCTAATTATGATACCTTTCGCTCTTGCTTAGGGTATGGCGATTTGGGGGATCTTGTCCTCTGCCTGGGTCTGCTGTCCTTGCCTCCAATCCGATGATTTTGAGGAAAGATATGGTATCATATCATAGATCTCACGGTGTGTAAGGGGTGGGGTGGGGGCCACCACCTCATGACTTATCACTAAGGGTCTGAGTAATAGGATATTTGACGAATATCACTCTGTTCTGCTCCGGATAGCATGGAGGCGTTGTTGCTTACACCATATGTTAGCACCCGGTGTGTTGTAGGCAGAGGAGATTTGAGTATAATTTATTATCCTTGTCTGCCGACCGGGCTTCTACAGCAGAGATGAGATGGAGGTGCATCAATCCAGATTGGGTCTGGAATTTGTCTATCTCATGCATTAAGTCAAGTCAGTGCGTTGGTAAAGTACTATGTAGTCAAGTGAGGTTGCTTGGGAACACCACCGGTTCTGTATCTCGCCATCTTCTGTTACTCCGGACAGAGATAAGCGGTTTAAACCAACCATTTCCGGTTCTACCTGTAAAGAAATGTTTGGGATATTATATCATACTTGAACAATACTATATCATACAAAGCCAACATAAATTCGCGAACTAGCCACTCATCACCGCTGGACCTAATACCACCACTGTATTGATGCTATACTTCATCTCGTTTAAACTACGACTTCAACTAACCTCCCCATCTAAAAACCAGGCCTCGAGAGAAGAAGGAAAATAAGGAAATCCCTCCGAGAACTAATGCCAATTATACTACATAATATGCAAGTACATTACACACCCAGCATTCGCGCGTGTAGCACCCTCGTACTCGCAGCATGTGTTGAAACTCTGTCTGTTTGAGGAGCTTTTTCCGTCTCAAAAATGGTATCATCTCCAGCAAGTACAGTATGTGCGTAGGCGCGGCTGGGCATATCCCCTATGGGGAGTTAGTTTGGTCTTGACCAATCCGTGGTATCGCTGCAGCCATAGCCGGAGAGGGACCTGCTGTTCGGGGGGTTAGGTTTTGTTAACGGATGGCTTGGCTGCGGGTTTATTTGATAAAAGGGGTTAGGTTTGTACAGTGTACTCGAGTATTTGTAGTACGGTATCATACGAGTACAGGGTGCGGTATATAGCGCTACTGGTATGGTATGATATGATATCATACCATATTCGCGAGGCGACGGAGTGCTGTTAGCGACGGTTGAGGGCGCTGGGCAAAGTAAGCATGTGTATGAATCGTATGTGCAGAGGCTGAGGGCCCGGTACAACCGGGGTGGAAACTACTCCTCCAAGTGCTACCAGCGCCCGCCCTTGGGGATACTTCACTAACCCTCTCTTTCCACTATTCAGTAAAGGAGGTTGGGATAAAGTTTGACAACGCCGCTAGGGCATGTCAGAAAACGGTTATCCAGAAGGCTATTTTCAAGGGGTACCGTTCTCTAGGTACAATTATAAGGAGGGGTGTGAGAGTTTAACGGACACAGGCGCACAGTACTCGTACAGTTCTCGAGTACCGCACCTATGGAAATGTTATCCTCGTCTCCGATCCTGCGCTGCTACGAACACAATCACACCCCCACTTCCACGCCCGGAACAACGCATAGATCTTGTATGGGCAATCCGTACTTCCTACCGCAGAGCAGATTTTCCAAGTTGAATATGGTTGAGGATAGGGGAGCACTGTACTCGCCATGTCCCCGGCCCTGGACTGGAAATGACATACCCGCAGAAGCCTTGCAGTGAACAATATCACCTGGCGAAAATCCACAGAATTATTTCTTCGTCAAACCCTTCAATTGTTGAAGGGCAACATCTCTGTATACGGACACTAGGTTACATCATAGAAACCTAAAGCACTCAACAAGCTCAAAGAAACAAGTCAACCGGGGCAAGCAAGTAACGGCAGTCAGTGTCCTAAAGTGGAGTGAAGTCATGTATGGCCGGGTATGGTGGGAGGCCACCGCTATATTCCAAGAGTCACCTTCTACTGTCAAATACTGCTTGTTCCACTGACAGCCTCTTGAGGCAGTATTTGCCTGTTAGGAGGGTCTGTAGCTGCCAATATACTAGCCAGCATAATCCATCCAGGGTGGCGGGGATGGTATTTTCGGCTAGGCGGACCTCGAAGCGGCCAGACTTGACCAAAGCTACGGAAACCATTGAAATTACAATATGGGCGAAGGGTAAGTAAAAGATGGAATACTGGAAATCTAGCAATGCCAGTAATACCTATACTAAGATAAGTTAAGGCATTCAAGATGCAACTCGGGTGGTAGTAAATATGAGATGACAGGATAGGAGTTGTCAAGATACCTTCTACATTCTGTCGGCCCGTTTTTACAAACAAACGGGGTAGGCGCAATCCTGTAGCTGCCAGTCTTAGGGGTGGAGAGAGAGGAGCTACTCGTTTCCATAAAAAAATCCCCAAAAGATTCCCCATTATCGCATTCCTCCACCCAGGTTATCAATTCTGTTATCCGCCCAGGCAACCTTGATCTCAACGCCCATGACCATAAGTAGACCTACAAGTACCAGTGTCCGTTGGGCCAGATTCAACCTTATCGATAACAACGGCTTCCTAATCCGGAAGCGATCAACATACACCTAACCAACTCCAGCTCTCGGGTGTTAAGTTACCAGGAAAACCACTAGGCCACTGTAGGAGTCAGGCAATGGGTTGGTGGTTGCGAAAGCTATGATCCGGCTGGCCCCCTGTTGGGATATTGTTTTGCTTCCAGAAATTTCGCGCATCGGGGTTTTGCGTAAAGTACTAGAGAGAGTGAGTGGATAAATGAGATCTGCGCCTCTGTCGATTTCGTCCACTGCTTGTTTTTCACCCTTTTTTATTGCCTCCTGTTCTAATACTAATGTTAGCAGTTGAGTGGGCGGCGAAGTCCATTTGTTGAGATAGAAGGAAGAGAAGATGGATGGATGGGTGTAAGTTTACTTCACCTCGGCGGCGTCGCCATACTATGGAGATAATAATGATAGCTGGCCATGGGTGGGAGCAATTGCAACCGTGAGGGATGATGGGTACTCTAGCCCTGGGATTTAGCTATGTGGGGAAGGGGAGTAAGAAAGATTACTATGCTATCATATGAGGAGTGTGAAGGCATAAGCCTCTATACTTATTCTCCGGGGCGGAAGGTATAAATCTAACCTATGCCCCTTGAATTACATAAAGGGTTTCTATAAAGCTTCCAATTCCCTCCCCCAAATTTTTGCCCTCTCTCACCACCGTAGTTTGGGATCTCTCCATTCTCTAACATTCTCCTTTCTCTTCTCTTCTCTTCTCTTCGTTCTTCGAAAGGACCTGACAATGCGTTTGAACAACACACTCACGGCACTGACCGCACTTGCCGGGCTCGCTCTCGCAGCGCCGGCCCCGCGTCCAGTAGGCCAGAGCACAGGCACAATATCCGCTCCCGCACAAGCTGGAGATAATATTCCGGATAACTATATCGTTGTATTCAAGCCAGATGTCGACGAGGAGATTATCCAGACACACATCAATGTTGCTAGTAACATGCATGCAAACCGTCTCGTCCGCCGGGACGCTAGTTCATTGGAGGGGATAAAGAAGCAGTACAGAATTGGTGGATTCAGGGGGTACTCTGGCAGCTTCGACGAGGCCACAATCAGGTCCATCAATGATTCCAACGAGGCTTGTCCTCCCCTTTCCCACAAGACAACACAAACCTAGTATCTAACCAAGAGTGAAACAGGTCGACTTTGTCGAACCCGACAGCATAATAACCACCCAATCCCTCATCACCCAAACCCCCGCGCCATCCTGGGGCCTCTCACGTATCTCCTCGCCAACCGCAATAAACAGATCCACCGGGTACACCTACGACTCGACAGCCGGTGCCGGCGTAACAGTTTACGTAGTGGACACCGGCATCCAAATAAACCATAGTGAATTCGAGGGCCGCGCGAAGTGGGGCTACAACGTGGTTGGCGATGCTAACGTCGACGCCATCGGCCACGGAACACACGTTGCTGGCACGATCGGAGGGAAAACATACGGCGTAGCGAAGGGGGCTAGCTTGGTTGCCGTTAAAGTACTCAACAGCAAGGGGCGGGGCACAACTTCTGGCGTAATCGAAGGGATGGAATGGGTCGTCGCCGACGCTAAAATGAAGGGGGCACAGGACAAGTCTGTAGTTAACATAAGCTTTGGTGGCGGAGTTTCCAAGGCTGTCAATGCCGCCGCTGGGGCCGGTGTCGCCGCCGGTATCACCTTTGCTGTAGCAGCTGGGAACGGCAATACCGACGCCTCAACCGTCTCCCCTGCTTCAGAGCCGGGTGTGCTCACCGTTGGCGCAACAGATATCGATGATTTCATCGCCGCGTACTCCAACTACGGCCCCCTAGTCGATGTCTTCGCCCCAGGCACAGAGATCTCATCCGCCTGGATCGGCAGTGATGGGTCCGCTATTAGAACCCTCTCCGGTACTTCAATGGCTACTCCTCACGTCGCGGGTTTGGCAGCTTACTTGATCGCTCTAGAGGGGCTGAGCGGTGCTGCAGAAGTCATGGCGAGGATTAAGGCGCTATCGGTGGAGGGGACTGTGAAGGGTGTTGACAAGACAACCACCAGCGCGCTTATCAATAACGGTGTTTGGAAATAGAAGAGCCACAAATTACTACTACATCCCTACTTAGGGTTTCTTGAGAAATTGGTTCACGTGGATACTTTTTTATGTACTTCCTTCTGTAGTGCCTGTCCTGTATGCAGAAGCAAAAACTTTCTTGCCTTGGATTCCACATTTTTTTTGCCGTGACGACTCTAGTTTTTTTCGAGTGATAGGTTATGAATAGGTATTGATTGATTACTTGCTGCAGTACAGGGACAAAGGGATTCGTCCGATGCCCTTTTTGCACCAAAAATGAACATTTCTAAATGGACAATTCTTAACGCCGCTTAGATGAAAAACACTTCAAACCGTGTCATCAACTAGGGAATGGCTATCTACCCCAACTTCTACAAGTAGAAGTGTAAGAGATCCAAGCTTTATCAGTCTTCATTATTCATGATTGCATCAACCAGTGCGAAAACAACATAATAAATTTTTGTATGAGGCTCCATACAAAAAACTACATGGCAACCGATGCCAGATACTTAAACAACCTTTTCTCCCTCACCTTATAATATTTAAGAATTCTCTAATATCCTTCATGTTATTAAGAGGTTTGTTAATGCATGGATAAATTTGCACAGATTCTCATAGACATCGCTCGGCGAGAGAGGGTGGTGGTGAAGATGGCACTTTTGATGTAAAAAGGGCATCGGACGAATCCTTTTGTCCTATGATACAACGTAAAATCGCGTTGTGAAGAACCCGGGGTGCGATGGGAAGGGGCATAGCAGGGGAATAATGTTCCTTAGTTGGAAGAGCAATATCTAAACTGAAATAGATATCATACACCTAGTGGTGGCTAACACATGTCAGTTGATCCACCATTCCACATGACAAGAAATCAGTCTCTCAGGGCACAAAGTTTGGTCTGGATCCCACCAGTATATCCTAACTTGATTCCCATGGTGGGGTTATTCCACCACCTACTTTAAGATCCGTGGTTCACTAGGGAGAATAGCGTATCTAGTGTCTATCCAGGCTAACTTAGGTCTCCCCCTATCTACCCAACTCTTTCTCGAAAGTGCCCCGGTGGGATATAGTGTATCATGCATCATGGCCTCATGTCCCATATCACAGAAATTTGCGCAACTTAGCTAACGTAGCCAATCACGAATTCCCACTCACTCACAGATGGATCTACATGCCGGACATTATTGACAGCACCTCGGGTGGCGCTACGGTAGAACTTCCACTCTCCTAGTCGGCCCATCGGGGCACCTGATGGTAATATGGGATGGCCCCTTGTTCTTGAGAAATGAGATCAGATCATCATTGGCGAGTGAGGTTTCATGAGGCTTATTTGGTGGAATCCGCAGAGTTCGAAGGGTGCGAATGTGTTCTGTTGGAGTGGCTTGGCCTGATGAAAATTGGTTAACTTGGCTGCTCGCAGTTGTTTCGGAATCAGCATCAATCACTTCTACAGGAAACCGCTATCGGCCGACACTTCTTGTTGACTTGGAATTGCGACGCCGCATGACCATCAAACTCCTCTAGACTAGTTGCAACTATGTCGCACTATCAACGTACTCCTCTCCCCCCCGGGAACCCGGAGATTTGCCCGTTACTCCTCTAGAAGAAGAAAGAAAGTGTGAGCAAATTCGCACAGGTTAGAGTGTGCGGAGAAGGGAAAGCGTGATGTTGGGAGATAAAAGGAGACATATCTCCGCCACGCTGTAAAATAGCTGTTCTCTATCTGTATCAGTCTCAGTTTCCTTGTTCTCAGTTTCATTGTTGAACGCCTCCTCGCCTACTTTTCTATTCCCGACTGCACAGTCAGCCTTTACCATTCCTCAGCCTTCTAAAGAAATCGTTTGCTATACCTCTGCATCTGAATGTCGAATCCGCTCTGTGTGAGCCTTGTTGTTGAAATGGTTATGTAGGCACAGTCGGCCTAAGAGGGTATAGAGGGTTGGGTTGCATGATTTTAGATTGAGCTTAACAATGCCAACCCTACGGCTTGGAGCCGTGTTAATATCTAATTTTCCCTCGTGCCGAACGCTCTATAGTTGACTACTAGCAGCCCTACCTACTCAGTTGGATATTAGCTATTCTTCTACAACGCTGGTTACTCATATTCCCCTTGTGTATGAAAATCAACAAGCTAATAGGCCCCCGGGACCTGGTTAAACAACCACTACCCTGGTCACCCATCAATCCCCAACATCATGCTTCTCCATGAATCGTGGGGTAACGGGCGGAAATTCAGACCAGCGGTCTTGGACGCTGTGAGAAATAACATGGCCAACATTTTGACTTGGGAATAAGAAAATTTTGACATCTTGTTTATCAAAGCGGGACCTGGTAT
>QFET01008614.1:0-26992 GCA_003316355.1 Tuber calosporum | reverse complement strand
TATACGTCGTCGCCGTCCGACCGACCGGATCCTGTCCGCAGGGTATATAAGAGGGCATCACTGGCTACGCCTGGGAAAAGTAACCAAGCGATTTCGTTAAGAACTCGCAGAGTTACATCCCGTAGAAGTCAAGGGACCAAAACAACGTCCTGAAGCCTAGAAGGGAGTGGTATACGGCCTATTCCGCAGAGAATAGTACCGAACCCCAAATGAATGCCTATCATAGGCAAGCAAGCCTATCGGAACATGTTGATAAGGAGAGGCAGTGAAGACGAGAAGGCAATTGGGCCGATCGTGAACACAAGTCATCCTGAAAGCCCTCTGCAGAGCCGGATTACACGGCACGAAGCGGATTGGGTCGACAACCAAGTTGGCCCCTTGGTGTTCTAAGAAACTATTGGCAGATTCCAAACAGGACGGTCATAGTTTATACAGCAGAACGAAGGTAAACCATCTCTCACCGAGTGGGCCCACCCACCATCGGAGAAAGGAGAGCTCTGATCACACCATTAGCTGTGCGGGGAAGAGATTTTTCAGGGTCAAAGGGGGTTCGCTCTAGAATACGGAGTGAGGAATTAGTTAGAAGATACATGGTTATAGGTAGATTTGATGTAGTCCGCGAACACTCAGACGCGGGATATAAATATCGAAGTGCCTCCCGAGCTTTACACCTCATCAAGCAACGGAGAAGAGATCTTATCAATATCATACGTTCTACCTTGAAATCTTGAGCCTTCCTAGACAATCTCCGTCTACGATTTGATTTCTTAAGCCTAGCCTGATTCGCTTGACCTTAGAATCGGCTACCCTTAACACCATTCAACCAACCTCCACAGATGTTCTACCTGCCAGTCAACTAAGGAATCTCCCCATATCCAACTCAAGTGTGCTAATTGTGAGGGCTCTCATAAAGCTTCTGATGTTAGGTGTGAAGAATATAGCAACTTAGTGAGAAAACCAGAACTCTCTACCTCTGACAATCCTTAACATTCCTTAGGAGAGGCAAACCAATTACTATTATCCAGCACAATTGTGTAAAGACATATGAAGTATTGACCTCCCTGCTTCACTATACTAATGGTACTGCAGATATTGTTATTGTTCAAGAGCCCTGGTTGGCTTCCAATGGCACTCCTTATTCCCATCCTTTCGTTGAATGTATTCTTCCTGATACTGCTAATAATGAGAGACCAAGAACTGCTGCCTATATCAGCAAATCTAGACTTGACATCCTTTATACATACAGACTTGACCTTCTGCCTCACCTTGATGGTGATGTTCTCCCACTTCAGATTTTTGCGGGAAAAGAGAAGTTTACCCTATGGAATATCTACAATGAAAGAAAGAAGCTGACACCTGACTCTAGGCCAATCTACACTATGGACAGAACCCTACTACAACTACACATCCCCTAAAATTCAATCCTATGTGGGGACTTCAATGCCATCATACCTTGTGGAATTCAGCAGTTGAACAACAAATCAGAGGTGATGTCCTGGTTGATTAGTTTAGTGCTAAAAACTGTTATCTAGTCAACCACCCTGATGTCTCTACCTACAACTACAGACAAGTGACAGGTAGCAATGTCCTGGACCTTACACTTGCCACACAGGATATCTTTGACAGATTAGTGGACTGGGCAGTAGATGAGAATGCTCATACTGGCAGTGATCATGAAGTTGTAAGATTCTCTCTTCTATTAGATATTAACAACTTAGTTCCTAGTCCAATGAGCAATAAATACAACTGGCAGAATGCAGATTGGAATTCATTTGAAACTACACTTCAACACCAAATGGCTAAGTATTCATCCTCCTTTATCTCACATATAAGATCTGGTACTACTGATGCATTAGACCAAGCAGCCCTCATCTTTAGAAATTGAATAGTTCATTCCCTTAATCCACATGTACCTCTCAGCAAACGCTGTTCTAAATCTAAAAGATGGTGGAATGATAAGCTCATACCTTTAAGGCAGGAGATGGCTAAGAAATATAGATTATGGAAAGATAACAGATTGGAATCCTCTCACACTAACTATAAGAGATCTAGGAATCTTTATTTCCAGAAAATCAGAGAAAGCAAGACTAATTGTTGGAAAACCTTTCTCAATAGTGCCCAAGGTCAAGATATCTTCACTGCAGCTAAGTACACCAGGCCTACCATGTCCTTGAAAACTCCAACTCTCACAGTGAATGGACAGCTTGCTACTGACTTTAAGGAAAAGTGTCAGATGTTCAGAACTTGCATGTTTCCAGATCTACCAACCAACAACTCCTACTACAATATACATCACACACAAGAGGATAAGTGTTTTCTCTTGCCTGAAGTTACTGGTTCTGAGATAAAGGATGCAATCTTCAAATCTGCCCCTCACAAAGCACCTGGCCCAGATGGAATCAACTTTCTTTGCTTAAGGCATGTGTATCAGGCAATCCCCACTCCTCCTACTAGTTTGTTCAAATCACTGCAGAGAATAGGTCACCATCCTACTTGCTGGAGAGAGGCAACTGGAGCAATAATCAGAAAACCAAACAAGCCAAATTATTCAGTCCCCAAAGCCTACAGACCAATCTCCTTGTTAAACTGTTTAGGTAAGATCTCTGAGAAGATTATGGCTAACAGGTTGTCCTATATGGCAGAGACCTATGGACCTCTACACAAAGAACAGATGGGTGGAAGAGCTGGAAGAAGTGCAGTAGATGCAGTTATGGCTTTGTTACATGATGTGCAGCAGGCTAAGTGTAATGGTAATGTCCTCTCTGCCCTCTTTGTTGATGTTAAAGGTGCTTTTGACCATGTATCCAGAACACAGCTACTCTTGGTATTTGTTAGGCACATGTGTATGAGGCACTGAATTCAGTACTGCATTCATACGAAAAATGCGATGAAAACCTACTCATACCCCTCCGGCCCCGTTGTTGGGCCCACACGTTACCTGCAGCACCTGCGGCAAAAACGTCACCTCACCAAAAAGCCATAAATTGGCGCCCCCCTCATAACACCATATACGTTGTCGCCGTCCGTCCGACCGGATACTATTCATAGTGTATATGAAGAGGGAGACTCGACCGTGCCAATGCAGCTGGAATCAAGTGCAGCGGACCAGTGGCCGCAGAGCTATGACCATTCCCGTATAGCATTCGCTGGGGGTGGTCAAAGGTGACGGGACGCTCCGCACGAAATTGAGAATATGTTAAGTGGGTTCCAGGGTAATACTGAGAACACATTTAGGCCCTGATTGCAAGCCTAGAAAGGTCCATAGACCTATCGGAACAAGTCGATAAGGGGAGGCGGAGCCAAAACGATATGTTATTGGACTGATCGTAAGCTTCTGTCATCCTGAAAGCCGTCTGCAAGCTGCCGGTAGTATCGGCCCTGTATTATTTGTTTCCCATCACCTTTTATCAACTGAGTCCTTTCTTCATCACCTCTGATACCTCCACGGCTAAGAGGCAGAGGTAGAGGGGCTGCAAACCCCCTGGCAACCCCCTTCCAACCTTAAAACATTTTTGAAAACCTATCCTCGCCTACAGACACCCCCATAGATGAAAATGACAAGGAGGATATCTCCTCTCCAGTCCAGACAGTTGGAGGCCCTGCTCCATCACCCTCCAACACTGATGCCTCCACCTTCCTCACCCTTGAAGGAAGACCACCCACCACTGAATCACTTACCAGGAGACTCTATGCCGTCCACAAAGCGCACAATGAAGTTTCACACAAGCTTGATGCCCTAGAGCAACACCTGATGGTGGTCCAAGAACGTCATATTCAGGACACCAAAGACCTCCACTCCTTGATCTCCACCCTTACCAACCAAGTTGGGCAACTTCAGTCACAGCAACTCCTACAACAACCTACTACCACCATACAATCTACACTACCTACCACCACCACACACAAACCTGGGCCCAAAGAGCTGCCAAAGCTTCCCCAGTCAAACCCCCTACCACCCTACCCACCAAGAACTCAATCACTGCCCTCCTCACCAAACGCAACCGTACGATTATCATTGAGAGAGATGGCACAGCACTACCTGATGAAACCAACCACCTTACCATTCGCGATACAGTCAACACTGCAATCAAGAAACAACTGCTCTCCAACATTGAGTTCACCCCCAACCACCATGTACGCCTTATTACAAAGGACAACACACCAGCCTCCACTGTTCTCAAAAACCACCGCTTTGCCATTGAGGAGGCTATCAGAGCCACCATTCCTGCTGCCAATGGCCTCAGAAAGGATGAGATCTGGCAGAAGGTTATCATCCACGGCATACCTACCACCTGCACCTTCCCTACAGTCCAAGCTGAGATTGAAGCATTCAATCCAGGCACCCACCTCCCATGCCCTCCTAGATGGCTCACCACAGAAGCCCAGTGTCAGTCCAAAGCAGCATCAGCTATGGTCCTCACAATTGCCGGCAAAGAAGCAACAGATAAAGCCCTCAACAGAGGCCTCTCTCTCTTTGGTAGAAGGTTCAAGGTGCAACGCTACCTTGCATTTGGACCTGAAACCTAATGCTCCAGATGCCTGGAATTTGGACACCACCCAACCCAGTGCACCAGAACCCCCCACTGCACAATTTGTTCCTTGGAACACCCAGCTTACCTCCGCACCTACGTCAGATCTGACTGCCCCACCAAGGGCAAGCCATGCCTTCATACCACAACCAAATGTCTCAACTGCGGCAATGATCACCTGGCTACCTCCAAGGAGTGTCCCACCTACCTACACACACACCAAGAAGCAACTGAGAGAAGGAATAGGGCTACTTAGGTTTACTTGCTGATATTTCCTTATACTTGTTAGGCTTAAGGGGGATGGGAGGATTTCTTTTGTTTAAGGGTTGTTAGCGTTTAGGACGGGGGTCCACTGAAAAGCAGACACCAACATATATGAGACGGTGGGCAATGACATGGTGTAGGAGGTGCACCTTATATGTATGTTAGTTACCGCTTCATAGCCTCTGGCTCCATAAGCGTAATGAAATATAATAATAATAATAATGCCGGTAGTATCGGGAGGAAGCAGATTGGTCTCAACCATGCAGGCCACTTGGTGTTCTAAGAAACTATTGGTAGATTCCATGATGGGCTGCCTGGTTTAAACGGCGGAAGAAGGAACCGCCACTCAGACTGATAAGGGTACCACACCCTCAGAGAAAGCTGAGCTCTGATGTGTCCGTAAGCTGTGGGGGGGAAGCATATTCTCCGGGTTCAATCACCTTCGCACTTGGATCATCAAAGATAGTTTGTGAGAGAAAGTACATAGTTATTTAGAAAGTAGTAGTAGTCCGCAAACACTCAGACGCGGGATTTAAATATCGAAATGCCACACGAGCTTTAGCCTTCATCAAGCAACGGAGAAGAGATCTTATCAATATTATAAGTTTTACTCAAAATCTTTAGGGGCCTTCCTAGACAATCTGCGTTTGCGAAGAAAGATTTAAGCCTAGTTGGATTCGCTTGCCCTTAGAATCCACTACCCTTAACAGTTTTACAGTCTTTAGGTTTTCCAATCCCAGTTGTTTCCTGGAGAGACACCTTCCTTACAGAGAGAAGTCTAGGCTTGGTGTTTGATGGCAAGAGTCAACCACTCCTGCCTGTGAACACAGGAATTCTCCAAGGGTCACCAATTTCACCAATCCTCTTTTAATTTTACCTATCCAACTTGTTCAAAGATATAACAGCCTGGGTCCTTACCCCTCACCTAAGATCCCCTTCATTTAATGATGATGTTGCACTAATTGTTACGGACCCTCTGAATGAGCCAACTCTAAGTCCTTAGAGAGTGTAAAGGGTAGTCGATTCCAAGGGCAAGCGAATCAGACTAGGCTTAAATCTTTCTTCATAAACGGAGATTGTCTAGGAAGGCTTAAAGGTAAAGATATTGGAGTACAAACTTATGATATTGATAAGATCTCTTATCCATTGCTTGATGATAGCTAAAGCTCGGGAGGCACTTCGATATTTATATCCCGGGACTGTGTGTTCGCGGACTTCAACTTGTTTACCTATACACAGGGATTTTCTTTCCTACCTTTGTTGCTTAATCTGTGAGCGAACCCACTTTGATCCTGAAACTTTTCTCTTCCCCCCACACAGCTAATGGTATGATCAGAGCTCCTGACTTCTCTACGGGTGTGGACCCACTTAGTCTGAGTTGTCAACCTTCTTTCGGCTGTTTAAGATATGGTCGTCCAGTGCGGAACGTACCAATAACTTCTTAGAACTCCAAGGGGCAAGGTGGGTTGTTGGCCGAATCTGCTTCGTGTCGTCTTATCCGGCTCTGCTGCTGGCTTTCAGGATGCCTAGTGTTCACAATTGGGCCAATACCTTCTTGTCTTGACTGCCTCTCCTTATCAACTTGTTCCGATAGGTTCATTGACCTTATAGGTATCATGGGTGCGTCAGCATACTCTCTGTGTATATCGGAGCAGCCTGCTTCAATCGCGCTTTCGTACCCATCAGGTCTACACAGGCTCTCTTAACTTCAACTGGGTGTAATTCTGCGAGTTCTTAACGGAATCTCTTCGTTCCAGTTCCCAGAGGTAGCCAGAGAGGCCCTCACATATAACCTGCGACAGCATCCGTCGGACGGAAGGCGACGACGTTTACCGGGTTACAAGATGTGTTCCAATATCTGGTTTTTCTTAGTAAACGAGCATCCGGACAAGGTGCCAGTGTCGACTCTCTGGGCGAACGCCGGGGCTGCAGGTGGGTATTTGCCTGTAGAGGTTCAGATTCATATAGTCCCTCCTGAAAAGTCATGTAATCCTCTTGTGATTTGTTTGTGACTATCACGAGCTCCCTCCTCAGTGCGGTATCTCCCGAATTGCTATTTAAAGCTTACCCTCTCTTTAGGTACCCCATCAAAATAACAATAAAAAACAAAATAAAATTATAACAATAAAACCTAAACTTAAACAATTCTGAAATTTATCAGTCCCTTCTTGAACTCGACATGGTAGGGTAAAAAACCTACCGCGTTTGCTTGGCCATGCTAGGAAAACCTTTTCCTTGTCATTCAAAATCTGCACACTTTGGCATATCCGGATTCTCTAAATGAAACGCCTCCACCAATTATTGTGCATGCTCTAAGTCGTCTGGTAGTGTTAAGGGTAGTCGATTCTAAGGGCAAGCGAATCGAACTAGGATTGAATCTTTCTTCGTAAACGGAGATTGTCTAGGAAGGCTCACAGGTAAAGATTTTTGAGTAAAAACTTCTGATATTGATAAGAACTCTTCTCCGTTGCTTGATGATGGCTAAAGCTCGTGAGGCACTACGATATTTATATCCTGTGTATGAGTGTTCACAGACTACAACTAATTCTTATACAACTATTTACTTTCTCTCACAAACTATCTTTGATGATCCGAGTGTGAAGGCGATTTGACCCTTAGAATATGGTTCACCCCAACGGCTTACGGACACCAAGAAGTACATTATACGATCTACGAATGGTTTCTTAGAACACCAAGAGGCTAGCATGGTTATCGACCAATCTGCTTCCTCCGATACTACCGGCGGCTTGCAGACAGCTTTCTGGATTACTGGAGCTCATGATCGGTCCAAAACCATATCGTTTTAGCTTCGCCCCTCCATTTCGACTTGTTCCGATAGGTCTATCGACCTTTCTAGGCTTACCATCAGGGTCTAAGTTTGTTCTCAGAGTTTCCCAGGAACCCACTTAACATATTCGTGATTTCGTTTAGAGCGTCCTGTCACCTTTTACCACCCCCAGCGAAGTCAGATCGGGAATGGTCATAACTCTGCGGACACCGGTCCGATACACTTGATTCCAGACGCATTGGCACTGTTATGTCTCGATCTTCATATACCCGGCCAACAACATCCAGACGGGCGGATGGCGATAACGTATATGGTAATACGAAGGGGGCCTCAATTTAGGATTTTTTAGTGAGGGGACGTTTTTGCCATCGCTGCCGCTGGTGACGTGCATGCCCAACCTCGGGACAGGATGGGTATGAGTAGGTTTTTCAGCGCATTTTTCGTATGAATGCTGTACTGAATTCAGTGCCTCATAAACATGTGCCTAACATTGAGCTCCCTCCTCCGAGGGTTCGTTTCGAATCGCTTTTGTAGTTGTTACCCTCTTTTCACTTTTCTTCTATCCAAAATAAAACACCAAATTAAACATAAAATAAACACCTCCATTTTGAACTCGACTTGGTAGGGTAAAAAACCTACTGCATTTGCCTGGCCACGCTAGGAAAACCTTTTCCTTGTCATTCAACGTCTGCTCGCTTTGGCATATACGTATTCTCCCTCAGAAATGCCTCCACCAATTCCTGTGCATGCTATAAGTGATCAGGTGGTTGGCAAGTATTTTCATCTTCAGAACACCCAGTCCACTTCACAAAATACCGTACCTCACGCATCTGTCCGTTGCGTCCACCCACCCGCCGCGTATAAGAGCTTATTTCACTCTTCACAATTCTTTCGATTTCCCATTCAAAATCTGAATCGATATCCTTTGGCTCACGGGGAGGTTGTTCCCTTACAGGTCGATTAAATGTTCGATAGGGTTGCAACTGTGATACATGAAATATCGGATGGATTTTCCATCTAGTGGATATTTCGAGTTAGGAGGCATGTTCTCCCCTTTTATCCAATACCTTAAACGGGGCATATCGCTTTGGGCTAAGCTTCTTCGAGGGTCGCTTGGTGCGTATGTTTTTTGCATTTTACATGACTAGGTCCTAGACCTTGATGTCTGGCTACTGCTTAGCCTTGCGGTTGTAATATTTGCTCATATTTTCCCGTGTTTGTTCCAACGCTTCCCTGGCCTATTGATGTATTGTTTGCATCTAGTGTGCGTATAGCTGGGCGCCTGGATTCAAGACTTCACGTTCTTTCATCCATTCTGTTTGTGGATGGAATCCATACTTTGCGTAGAAGGGTGACATGCCATGAGCATTTGTTACCGAATTGCTATAGGCATTCTCGGCTAGTGGGAGCAACAGGTACTAGTCCGTTTGATCATAATTGATAAAGGTCCTAAGGTATCCTTCAAGCACTTGGTTGGTCCTTTCAGTTTGTCAGTCAGTTTGGGGGTGGTACGCTGTAGACACCTTTCGATTTATCCTTTGGCTTTTACATAGGGACTCCCAGAATTCCCCAGAGAATTTTGTATCCATGTCAGATATGATTTCTGCCGGAAGACCATGAAGCTTCCAGACTTCCCTCAAGAATAGATTTGGAACTTCTTTTGCTGTTGCATTACTTTCCACACCTATGATATGAGCCATCTTTGTAAACCAATTCACAACAACCATAATTTGGTTCTTCCTTGTGATTCTGGTAGTTGTGTGATGAAGCCGGTAGATATGGATCCCCAGGCTGCGAACGGGATTTCTAGAGGCTGCAGCAGACCGAACCAGGCGTGACTTGAGGATTTTTTATGTTGACATTCATCGCATGACCGTATGTAGTCATTTATCTATTCTGTCAGCCCACTCCTAAAAAAGTCTCTGGTAACAATTTGCACAGTCTTCTCCTGTCCAAAGTGCCCGGCTACCTTAGAGTCGTGGCAACCTTTGGCTATAGATGTCGGCTGCTGTTCATTGTCTGGATTGTATAAGCGATTCTTATAGTATATCAGTCCTTCCCTTATTGCCCAGTGATTGGTAATGGTTCGCCCTCTTTGGTTGACGTTTCCAGTTCTTGCTTGCGTTCCTGATAGTCTTGATCGTTCTGGACTGCCTCTTTGATGGTTTTTAATAATGTTTGATCATATTTCCTAATATTGACCTTGGACATTATAGCATTAGACATTAGCAGTATCCTTTTGTCCAGTCATACTTGATGGTCCGATTCATCATGAAACTCATTTGCGGCCTGGTCCGGTTGCAAGTATATAACCACTCCCAGGGTCATTGTTGCAGCTGATCGATAGGGTGATACATCCGTGCTTCCAAATCCGCCTCTGCCCCTTGCAGTTTCTGGTAGTCCGGCAACTTCAATCGCATCGGCCCTTTGTATATTATCATTGATCATTTGTGCCATTCGGTCCCCTTTGCGAACCTGGCAATCTTGTTTTCCATGGTTCATTATAATAACCTTGACTTCTCCAGTGTAATCAGCGTCCTTTACTCCTCCGCCAATGCTAATCTCAAATATAGCGGCCAATCCACTAATAGGTGCCAACCGTGCGTATGTTCCTTTTGGTAATACAACGGAAATTGCAGTTTCCGCCAACCTTTGTCCTTTGCTGCAATTATAAAGTCCTCTAGTGCGTAAAGGTCGTGTCCGGCTGCAAGTCGGGACCCTTTTGTAGGCATTTGTGCTTTTGGAGTTAGCAATTTTATTCACAAGAAATCAGTAGACTTTGTGCCATTTATTCTTTCCTCTCTTTCTGGCTTATTTAAGTGCAGCAGTGTGATTAGGAAGTGAGAGGACTAGAGTATGGACTGTTCGGTGTGCGCAGCTCCCTCCATCGGATGGTACTCCGGCCGTCGGCTTTGTTCATATGGCTTTCTGCCTCGTTTTCCATGTTGGTAGACAATTTTGAAATTGTAGTTCGCTAGTTGCTAAGCCCATCGTATTTACTGCGGATTCCATACCTTAGTCGTAAGGTAGTTCTGTATATTTCTGGTGATCAGTATAGATAGTAACTGGTTTTTCTGTTCCGACCAGGTACTGTTTCCACTCTTTAAATGCTTCGAGAATCGCCAATAGTTGCTTATCATGGATCTCATAATTTCGCTCTACTGGGCTCAGCTTCCAAGAGTGGAAAGCCACCCGATGGAGCTTTTTGTCCTTAAACTGTGAGAGGACACAGCCTAGCGCAAAATCGCTACCATCTCATGCCACAATTGTTTCTCTGTAAGGGTAGAAATAACAGAGTATAGGGGCGGAGATGAATCTTTTCTTAAGTTCTTCGAATACTCCGTCTTGTTCTGGCCCCCTGCTGAATTTTTTGGGGTCGCCCTTCAATGTTTCAGTTATTGGTTTGCAGATTTTGGAAAATTCTTAATAAAACGTCGGTAAAAATTGGCAAAGCCAATGAATATTTGCACCTAGTCGAGCGACCTTGGGGCCTTCCAATTTTTTATGCTTTCGACCTTTCTTTCACTCATGGTGACTCCATCAATTGCCACAATAGACACCAAAAACTTACTGTATTGACGTGAAAACCTGACTTGGTGGTTGATACCACTAGAACATATTCTTACAAGCGGGAGAGTACCTTCATGACCAAGTTGAAGTGTGCTTCCTTTGTCTAGGAGTAAATTAGGAATGTCGTCTAGGTAGACCACCACTATATAATCCAAATAAACTTGCAGAATTTGATTCATCATGGCCAGGAATGTCGCCAGCGCGTTTACCAGCCCGAATGGCATTACGTTGTATTAAAAGTGGCCGAATCGGGTCCCGAATGCAGTTTTCCACTCATCTTCTTCCTTTTTCCTTAGGAGGTGATAGCCATCGTTTATTTCGCGCTTAGTGATAATTTGGGCCACAGCCACCCGGACGCGGAGCTCGCTCATTAGGGGTAGCGGGTATTTCGTTGGCCACCTTTAGCTTATTTAACGGTCGGTAGTCCACACATAGCCTCATTGAACTCACAGGGTTAGGCACAAATAAAATTGGAGCCCCAGCAGAAGATTTGCATTCCACGATTTTCCCTTGATCCTGCATTTTCTGCAGGTATTTACTAAGCAAATCAAGCTGGTGGGCTGACATAGGATATATCGGGCCCCATGGAGGTATTGCGCCTGGTATCAAGTCAATGGCGTGGTCAAACATTGTTCTCCCCACTAATTTTTCTGCTGTTTCTGATGCAAAAACCCTCTTGAATTCATGGTATTCCAGAGATATTTGCGGGATCTTCGTTGCCTCTGGAGTGGATGCTATTTCGATTCTTCCAATATATCGTGCTTCAGGGTCGTCTGCCATGGTCTCGTCCCATTTAAATGTCAGGTCTATGCCTTCATCATTAACATCCTTTGGCATTTTTCCTCTTTAAATATCCATGTTTGCACATCCTCAATGTGCCTTATGGGATGTTCTGTATGCCACCATCCAAAAGGGATGCCAAGGTCATATTTGCCAGCATTGGCAATTTCGCACGAGATGTGCGATCGGTGTTCTTTGCTTCCGATCTCTAAGAGAATAGGATTTGTGTAGTCTTTTCCCCCATTTGCTGCTGTGGTTCCTTCAAAGGTGTAAATGTGCAATGTATTTTTGGGTGGGTGGTATGGTAGGTGATGTTTATTAACCAGCTCTTGGTTAATTATAAATATATTAGACTCTGGGTCTAATAGAACGCGAATCGGGATCCGTTCGCCATTTGCTTCAAAGGTTACCTTGCCCTCTGGGCATGAATTATAATGCGGGGCAGGTGCTTATGTTTTATTTCTTTTATTAGGGTCGCTAAGGGCCTGTGCAGGTCTTTTGTAAGACATGTTAGTTGTGTGGTAACTTAGGGTGTTTGTTACCATGCACGCACGGTTGCGTCTAATTAAGCCTCCTCAGACAAACTAAAATCTCTGTCTTTGGTATACTGGGCAGCCCACTACTAGCGGTCTTTACCCCTTGGCAAAGGGTTCCCATACACCTGCCATTTGCCTTTCTCAGCCCACGCGTTTGTCTGTACTGGAGCCGTACTCGTATCGCTTTGACTATATCAGCGTATTTGGGCACCTGAGATTCATCAAGCATCGCCTTGTTTACCCTATGAGTCTAGTGTACCTATCCTGTCCACAAAGCTGGAGTCCGGGTTCAAGACGGATTTACCCCGCTCCCTTTAGCGTGTGGACTAGGTAGCCGTTGTTACTCTTTCTCTTCCACTTCATTTAACTTGATGTCCAGGATCCTGTTCCGTTTCTCCCACTATTCCGTTGTTCAGCCGACTTGTAATATATTTCGGTCATGGAAGGCTTCTCATGATCCAGGCTAGACTGATTTCCCCTTGTCTTTCTCAAGAAGTTCCTAGTCAGTGCTGGTCTGTCCCCCCTTCCTTGGATCTCTTCTCAGGGTTTAGGGCTTCATAAGGTTGCGGGATTAGTTGAGCATCTTCCGTACTGAGGTCCGATATACATCTTCTGTAGCGCTCCATTTTCTTCTTTTTTAGTTAAGGTTCCCAGAATTAGTCCAGGACTACCCAGAGCTGCAGTCCAAGTTAATCGCTTCTTGCTCGCGTGTCATTCTTATGGCTGCGAAACTCCTGTAGGTCTGCATTACTTTTCGTGACTCTCGCTTTGGTTTTGAGTTTCCCGCTGAGAAGCGCAAAATACCTCCTAGTAGGACCTTGCAGAGGTCGAACACCCTGGTTGATTTCGGTTTTGGTAAGGGGTCCATAACCGAATACCCGGTCACCGTCGCTGCCAGTGCCTGAAATCCTTTTTTAGGTTTCATCCATGTCGTCCAGTTCGCAAATCCTGCAGTGGTTGACTTGGTTCATCCTAGTTGTGGGTGCTGGTTGCCTATTTGCTCTCAGGGGTGGTCGATATTAGCGTTAGAAATTACCCCGTTTCTGCCCTATAACCGATACTTGTGCCTATTTCCTGCAGAACTTCCAAGTATGGTTGGCCTACATGCAACGTGTGCATTGGTTGGCTTTCTTTCGTTCTTCAATTTTGTCCTTAGGGATTCATTTATGAGCTTCAACCCAATTTGTGTGCTCTACCTTTCCTTCAGCGTGCGCTTTTTTCCCTTTCTCTACTTGTTTTTTCAATTTGTAGACAGCTTTTTCAGCTGCTGTATAGGTTTTCCATTTTTTATTTCCAGCAGTGGTCTTGCTAGGTGTTGATACATCCTCTCGTTTCCTTATCTGCAATTCACTTTTACCCGAGTTGTTTTAGTTAGGCACATGTGTATGACGTGCTGAATACAGTACTGCATTCATAAAAAAAAATGAGCTGAAAAACCTACTCATACCCCACCTGCCCCATTGTTGGGCCCGCAAGTCACCTACGGCACCTACGTCAAAAATGTGCCCTCACACAAATGGCATAAATTGGCGCCCCCCTAATAACACCATATACGTCTCCGCCATCCGTCCCACCGGATGCTGTTCGCAGGATATATGAAGAGGGAGACTCGGCCGTGCCAATGCTATTGGAATCAAGTGGATCGGACCAGTGTCCCGAGAGTTATGACCATTCCCGTATAGCCTTGGCTGGGGGTGGTCAAAGATGACGGGACGCTCTGAACGAAATTGAGAATATGTTAAGTGGGTTTCAGGGAAACACTGAGAGCACACTTAAACCCTGATTACAAGCACAGAAAGGTCCTTAGACCTATCGGCACAAGTCGATATGGAGGGGTGGACCCAAAACGATATGGTATTGGACCGATCAAGAGCTCCAGTTATCCTGAAAGCCATCCGGAAGCTACCGGTAGTATCGGGAGGAAGTAGATTGTCCCAAACCATGCTGGCCACTTGGTGTTATAAGAAACCATTGCTAGATTCCACGATGGACTACCAGGTTTAAACGGCGGAAGAAGGAACAGCGTCTAAGACTGATAAAGTGTACCACATCCTCGGAGAAAGCTGAGCTCTGATGTGGCCGTAAGCCGTTGGGGGAACCATATTCTCTGGGTTAAATCGCCTTCGCACTTAGATCAGCAAAGATAGTTTGTGAGAGAAAGTACATAGTTGTATAGAAAGTAGTTGTAGTCCGCGAATACACAGACTCGGGATATAAATATCGAAGTGACTCATGAGCTTTAGCCATCATCAAGCAACGGAGAAGAGATCTTATCAATATTATAAGTGTTTATGCAAAAATCTTTACATACAGCCTTCCTAGACAATCTCCGTTTACGAAAAAAGATTAAAGCCTAGTTCGATTTGCTTGCCCTTAGAATCGACTACCCTTAACAGTATATTGATATTTCTCCTTGTTACCAAGGCTCTTTACATGACTACTGGAATACTCCAAGTCATAGCACAGGAATCACATAAGCTTATAGCTGATTCCACACTCCTCGACGAGCTTCTGCTCCAACCACGTCCCTTAAAATACATCTCCTCATTCAAAGAAATACATGAAAACTCCCTCGCGGAGATTCAATTCTATATACCTCAGGAACCCTCCTGGTTCACCAATCCCCTACTCATCCCTACTGAATCAGATTTCCAAGAAATCTACCAACACTTCTACGGTCCCACCTTCCTGTGGAAACCGTTCCCAGAGTACGTTACTGTAGAAGAAGGAACCTCCAGTTCTTTCAGCTTTACCTCCCCTTCCTTCACCCCATCTCTTTAGAGACTAGGAAAACATCCAGAGTCCCAATAAACGAGATGGCCCAACAATTGACTGTCGATACGGTCAAAGCCATGTCGGACATATAGGAAGTTTCTCTGGTTGGTAGCGACCCTGCACCTGGACGCTGCAGGTCACCATTGGCACTCCACCATCTTTTTCAGCCAAGGGGAGTCTGAATGTCAGCCCTAGGAACTCGATCAAGCACTCCCTGTCTCCCTGACGCTAGAAATCTAGCTATGGATAAATTAGCAGAACGCATAGGCCAGGTAAGGAGCTACTTCGACCGTATCCTCCAGGAATCGCTTCATATGCAACATCTGGCCTACCGCGAACTATCTGGTCAAACTCAGGATCAGGAAAACCAACTCCAGCACCATGCTGAACGAATAACCTGGGGGGAGCAAATCATTGGCGAGGAGTTGAAACAAGTCAATTCGGGACTTGAAATGTTAGAAACCGAAACCGCTGCACTTTAAGATCCAACCAGCAAATGGCTGGAGTCAAAGTTGCGGGCACAGGAAGAACGGGCTGCACACCATGAAGCGGTAAGTACTCAACTTCATGCTAACATTGGGACAATAGGACAAGAGTTGCTGGATCGAGACAGCCAGCTAGAACTGGGGTTGGCCAGGCAAAAAGCCGAACTCCTTCAAAGACAAGTGGCCGCACAAAAAGAACATGAACAGACCAGAGAGGAGTTACGAGGACTACACCAGCGCCTCGAACAGGAGGGTATGGAAAGTGAAACCAATGTGGTCAGCCAGAATGCCGTATCCCTGCAACTAAATCGAATGCTGACACGTATGAATGAAACTTTGGTGCAACTACAAGTTGCGAGGATCCCACCAAGTGTGTGAGAAACATTGGCACCACAGCCAGTGGAAAATCCGGGATTGGAAAAATGAACCACGGCCGATAGGGTGAAGAGTTCCGGTTCATTCCCCTTAGAGATAAGGGAAAGGCTGTGGATCGCAGGGATAGAAACGGAAATGGCGGAAAAGAGGCACCACCGCCCCCTCTGGCGAATGCACCCAACCCGGGAGATGATGAGCCTTGGTCCAAAGACTGAGGTGGCCCCTCACGATGAGGTGGTGAGCCAGCACGAAGAGCCTTGCCTGGCCGTAAGTTCGAATCCGAAGCGGTCGCATAGGCTGACCGACTAGCGCAAGCCTTGTCAAGGTCCAACCTCTGGCAAGCGGATCCACCATTCAAGTTTGAGAATAGGCCTACTCAGGATGTGCGAGTATGGTTATTAAATTGCGAGGACTACTTTGGGAGAAACCCATAGCAATGGGAAAAGGATGAAGAATGCATCAAGTATGCTTTAGGAAGAATGGAAGGAACCGAGGTAGCCCCTTTCTCGAAAACCTATCGAAAGAAAATGACCGTGGACCTAGGATTCCCAAAACATGAGGGTTATGATTTCTGGATCACTTTCCGAGTTGAGGTTACAGAATGATTCTCAGTACTGCATCAGGCACAAAAAGCCTTAGCCTAGATAGGGAAGATCCGGTATAAAGGGGATATAGAGAAGTATCTCCTCACCATGGAAAACTACAACGTCGAGGCAGAAGTATCTGGTATCGCTTGAAGAACTATAATTCAGCGGCAACTTCCTATTGAAGCTATGCGTACGCTATCACATGCGAATCACAACTTGGATAGCGAATGGATAAAGGCAGTCCGCAGGGTTACCAAAGCGGAAGAATCGTTCAAGCAATAACATGGGCTATTCAGAAAAAACAACCCGGGGAAAAGTCACTCCCAGAAAAGGAAACGATAGGAGGAATTAAAATCCAACAAGAATACAGTTAGAAATAAAAAACGGAAAACCTATACGGCAACTGAAAAGTCTTTCTACAATTTGAAAAAACAAGCGGAAAAAGGGAAAAATGCCCAGGCTGAAGGAAAGGTTGAGCATACAAATTGCATTGTAGGTCATATAGGAATCCCGTAGGACAAAATTGAAGAACGAAAGAAAGCCAACCAATGCATCCGTTGCACGTTGGCCAACCATACTTGGAAGTTCTGCAGGAAACAGGGCCAAGTAGCGGTTATAGGACAGAAAAGGGGAAACTTCAAACCCCAATATTGACGACCCAAGATAACAAAGAGGCAACTAGAACCCACGACTAGGGTTAACCAAGTCAACTAGCCCTGGATTTGGGCACTGGACGACATGGATGAAACCTGAAAAAGGTTTTCAGGTACCGGCACTCACAGCGACAGGGTACTTAGTTATGGACCCCTTACCGAAACCGAAATCAACAAGGGGGCTCGACCTCTGCAAGGTCCTTCTAGCAGGTATTCTGCGCGTCTCCGTGCGAAACTCAAACCCAAAGCGAGAGTTACGAAAAGCAATCCAGACCTACGGGAGTATCGCAGACCTAAGAATGACATCCGAGCAAGAAGCGATTAAGTTGGACGGCGGCTCGTGGTAGTCCGGGACTAACTCTGGGTACCTGAAACTCAAAAAGAAGAAAGTAGAGAGCCACCTTTGATGTATATTGGACGTCAGTACGGAAGACAGTCAACTAAACCCGCATCCTTATCAAGCGCTAAATCCTTAGAAGGGAACCCAGGAAGAGTGGACAGACCATCGCTGACTAGGGACTTCAGAGAATGACAAAGGGAAATCAGTCTAGCATGGCTCTTGAGAGGCCTTCCAGGAACGAAATATATTACAGGTCGGCTGGACAACGGAATAGTTGGAGAAACGGAACTGGATTCTGGACATCAAGTTAAATTAAGTGGAAAAGAAGGAGTAACTATGGCTACCTAGTCCACACGCTAAATGGAGAGGGGTAAATCCGTGCCTAACCTGGACTCTGGCTTTGTGGACAGGATAGGCACGATAGAATCATGGGGTAAACGAGGCGATGCGTGAAGAATCCCTAGAGCCCAAATACGGTGATATAGTCGAAACGATACTAGTGCGGCTCCAGTGAAGACAAAAGCGTGGCCTCAGAAGGGTAAATAGCAGTGGTATGGGAACCCTTCGGCAAGGGTTAAAGACCGCTAGTAGTGGGCTGGCCTGTACACCAAAGACAGAGATTTTATTTTGTATAAGGAGGCTTAAATAGCCGAAACCGTACAGGCATGGTAACAAACACCCTATGTTACCACAACATCGAAAATGTCCCTCAAAAGACCTGCACAGGCCCCTAGCGGCCCAAATAAACGAAATAAAACTGAAGCACCTACCCCGCCTTATTATTCATGCCCAGAAGTAAGAGCAACCATTGAAGGAAATGCCGAACGGATCCCGATTCGCGTTCTATTAGACTCAGGGTCTAATATATTCCTAATTTACCAAGAGTTGGTTAATAAGCATTGCCTACCATACCACACAGGTACAAATAGCTTGGATATTTACACCTTTGAAGGAACCACAGCAGCAAATGGGGGTAAACACTACACACATCCTATTCACTTAGAGATCTGGAACAACGCACACCGATCTCACATCTCTTGCGAAATTGCCAATGCTGGCAAATTTGACCTTTTCATCCCATTTGGATGGTGGCATACAGAACACCCGATAAGGAACATTGAGGATGCGCAAAAATGTAAATTTAAAGACGAGAAAAGCCACAGTCATGTTAATGATGAAGGCATAGACTAGACATTTGTATGGGACGAGACCGTGGCATACGACCCAGAAGCACGATCCATTGGAGAATCGAAATAGCACCCACTCCAGAGTCAAAAGAGATTCTGCAAATACCTCATGAATACCATGAATTCATGCGGGTTTTTGCACCAGAAACGGTAGAGAAACTAGCCGGAAGAAGAACCTTTGACCACGACATTGACTTGATACCCGGAGTGGTACCGGCATGGGGCTTCATATATCCTATTTCTGCCCACTATCTGGATTTGCTTTGCAAATACCTGCAGAAAATGCAGGATCAAGGAAAAATAGTGGAAAGCAAATCTCCTTCAGCAGCTCCAATTTTATTTGTCCCTAAATCTGACAGTTCAATGAGGCTATGTGTGGACTACCAACAGTTAAATAAACTAATGGTGGCCAACAAATACCCGCTACCCCTAATGCGCGAGCTCCGCGACCGGGTGGCTGGGCCCAAATATTCAATGAGATCGACTTGAAAGACGGCTATCACCTTCAAAGGATAAAGGAAGGCGATGAGTGGAAAACTGCATTCCGGACACGATACGGCCACCTAGAATACAAAGTAATGCCATTCGCGCTGGTAAACGCGCCGGCCACATTCCAGGCTTTTAGGAATGAAATTCTACATGAATTTTTGGATCATGGAGTGGTGGTCTACCTAGACGACATCCTAATTTACTCCAAGACAGAGAAAGAACCCGTCGACTTGGTTAAAAAAGTACTCTCTCGCTTGGAAGAATATGATCTAGCGGTATCAACCACCAAGTCAGTTTTTCACGTCGATACAGAGGAATTTTTGGGGTATATCGTGGCAATTAATGAAGTCACCATGAGTGAAAGAAAGGTCCTAAGCACAAAAAATTGGAAGGCACCAAGGTCGGTCAAGGAGGTAAAAATATTCATTCGCTTGGCCAATGTTTATCGACGTTTCATTAAGGATTTCTCCAAAATCTGCAAACCAATAACCGAAACGTTGAAGGGCGACCCCAGAAAACTCAGCTGGGGCCGGAACAAGACGGGGCGTTTGAAGAACTAAAGATAAGATTCATCTCCGCACCTATACTCTGTCATTTCTACCGAGGCAGAGAAACAATTGTGGAAACAGATGCTAGCGATTTTGAGCTAGGATGTGTCCTCTCACAGTTTAAAGACAAAAAGCTCCTTCTGGTGGCTTCCCACTCGCGGAAGCTGAGCCCAGCAGAGTGAAATTATGAGATCCATGATAAGGAAATGTTGGCGATTCTGGAAGCATTAAAAGAGTGGAAATACTACCTGGTCGGAACAGAAAAACCAGTGACTGTGTAAACAGATCACCAGAATCTACAGAACTCCTTACAAGTTAAGTATGGAATCCACGGCAAATACAAGGGGCTCAGCAACTAGCGAACTACAATTTCAAGAATTTCTACTGACTGGGAAAACGAGGCGGAAACCCAGATGCACTAAGCCGACGGCCCGAGTACCGTCCTGAGGAGGGAGCTGCACATAGCGAACAGTCAATACTCAAGCCTTCTCACTTCCAAATCACACTGGTACACTTAAATCAGCCTGAGAGGGACGAAAGAATAACTGGCACGGAGTCAACTGATTTCTTGCGAATAAAATTGCTGCCTCCAAAAGCACGAATGCCTACCAAAGGGTCCAGACTAGCAGGCAGACACGACCTGTACGCACTAGAAGACTTTATAATTCCACCCAAAGAACAAAGGTTGGTGCAAACTGGAATTTCCGTCAAATTACCAAAAGGAACATATGCACGATTGGAACTACGCAGTGGAATGGCCGCCAAATTTGAGATAAGCATTGGCGAAGAAGTAATTGACGCTGATTACACTGGAGAAGTCAAGGTTATCATAATGAACAATGGAAACCAATACAGCCAGGTTCGCAAAGGGGACCGAATGGCACAAATGATCATTGAGAAAATACACATGGCGGCAGCTATAGAAGTGAACGAAATAGCAGAAACTACAAGGGGCAAAGGCGGATTTGGAATCACGGATGTATCACCCAGACGTTCAGCTGCAACAAAGACCCAGGTAGTGCTTGCATACTTGCAAGCGGACCAGGCCGAAAATGAGTTTCTGAATGAAACAGACCATCAAGCAAGACAAGGCAAAGGGATACTCCTAATGTCTAATGCTATAATGTCCAAGGTTGATATTAGGAAATATGACCAGACATTATTAAACACCATCAAAGAGGCAGGCCAGAACGATCAAGACTGGCTGGAACGCAACCGAGAATTGGAAACGTTAACCGATGAGGGCAAACCATTACCAAGTCACTGGGCAGTAACTGAAGGACTGATATACTACAAGAAGTGCTTATACATTCCTGACAACGAACAGCTGCAGACAACCATAGCCAAAGGTTGCCACGACTCCAAAGTAGCCAGTCACTTTGGACAGGAGAAGAGTCTGGGAATTATTAGCAGAGACTTTTACTGGAGAGGGCTGACAGCTTGGATAAATGACTACGTACGTGTTTAGGGTAGTCGATTCTAAGGGCAAGCAAATCGAACCAGGTTTAAATCCTTCTTTGTAAACCGAGATTGTCTAGGAAGGCTCGTAATGATTTTGGGTAAAACTTATGATATTGATAAAATCTCTTCTCCGTTGCTTGATGATGGCTAAAGCTCAGGAGGAACTTCGATATTCATATCCCGCATCTGAGTGTTCGCGGACTACAACTACTTTCTATACAACTATGTACTTTCTATCACAACCTATCCTTGATGATCCAAGTGCGAAGGCGATTTGACCTTGAGAATATGATTCCCCCCACGGCTTACGGACAGATCAGAGCTCAGCTTTCTCAGAGGGTGAGGTACCCTTGTCAGTCTGAGACGCAGTTCCTTCTTTCTGCCGTTTAAACCAAGCAGTCCATCGTGGGATCTACCAAGGGTTTATTAGAACACCAGGTGGCCAGCATGGTTGTCGACCAATCTGCTTCCTCCCGATACTTCCGGTAGCTTGCAGACGGCTATCAGGATGACTAGAACCCACGATCGGTCCAATACCATATGGTTTTGGCTCTGCCCCTCCTTATCGACTTGTTCCGATAGGTCTATGGACCTTTCTAGGCTTCCAATCATGGTCAAAGTGTGTTCTCAGTGTTTCCCTGGAACCCAGTTAACATTTTCTCAATTTCGTTCGGAGCGTCCCGTCACTTATGACCACCCCCATCGAAGCCTATACGGGAGTAGTCATAACTCTGCGGCCATTGGTCCGATGGCTTGATTCCAGTTGCATTGGCACGGTCGAGTCTCTCACTTCATATACCCAGCGAACAGCATCCGGTCGGGCAGACGGCGACAATGTATCGGGTGTTATGATGGGGGCGCCAATTTATGGCTTTTTGGTGAGGGGATGTTTTTGCTATAGGTGCTGCAGGTGATGTGTGGGCCCAACAACGGGGCCGGAGGGGTATGAGTAGGTTTTCTGAGCATTTTTCGTATGAATGCAGTACTGAATTCAATACCTCATATATATGTGCCTAACACGAGCTCCCTCCTCGGAAGGTTCGTCTCGAATCGCTTTTGTCGGTGTTACCCTCTTTTCGCTTTTCCTTTTTATCAAAAACAAAACAACAAAATTTAAAATTTAAAATCAAATAAACTCCCACTTTTTGGACTCGACTTGGTAGGGTAAAAAAAACCTAGCACGTTTGCTAGGCCACACTAGGACAACCTTTTCCTTGTCATTCAACACCTGCCCGCTTTGGCATATCCGGATTCCCCCTATGAAATACCTCCACCAATTCCGGTGCGTGCTCTAGGTGGTCTGGTGGTTCACAAGTATTTTCATCTTCAGAACACCCAGTCCACTTCACAAAGTACCGTAACTCGCGCATCTGTCGGTTCCGACCTCCCACGCGCCGGGTATAAGAGATGATTACACTCTTCACGATTATTTCGATTTCCCATTCAAAATCTGAATCGATCTCTTCTGGGTCACGGCGAGGTTGTTCCCTTGCTGCTCGATTGGATGTTCGATAGGGTTCCAACAATGATACATGAAATATAGGATGGATCTTCCATCTTGGTGATATTTCAAGTTTATAGGCGCGATCACCTCTTTTTTCCAATACCTTAAACGGGCCATACAGCTTTGGGCTAAGCTTCTTCGAGGGTCGTTTGTTCCGTATGTTCTTTACATTTAACATGACCAGGTCCCCGACCTTGATGTCTGATTGCTGCTTAGCTTTGCAGTTTTAATATTTGCTCATATTTTCCCGTGTTTGTTCCAACGCCTATCTGGCCTGTCGGTGTATTGTTTGCATCCAGTGTGCATATAGCTGAGCGCCTGGGTTTTGGGCTTCCCGTTCCTTCATTCATTCCGTTTGTGGGTGGAATCCATAGTTTGAGTAGAAGGGTGACATGCTATGAGCATTTGTTACCGAATTGTTGTAGGCATGCTCGGCCAGTGGGAGCAACTGGTACCAGTCCGTTTGATCATAATTGACAAAGTTCTTAAGGTATCCTTCCAGCACTTGGTTGGTCCTTTCTGTTTGTCCGTCAGGTTGGGGGTGGTAAGCTGTTGACATCTTTCGTTTTATTCCCAGGTTTTGCATAGGGATTCCCAGAATTCCCCAGAGAATTTTGCATCCATGGAGATATGATTTCTGCCAGAAGACCATGTAGCTTCCAGACTTCACGCAAGTATGTGTTTGCAACTTCCTTTGCAGTTGCATTACTTTCCAGACCAATGAAATGCGGCATCTTTGTAAACCGATGCACGACTACCAGAAATTGTGTTCTTCCGTATGATTCTGGTGGTTGCGTGATGAAGTCGGTCGATATTGATGACCAGGCTGCGAACGCGACTTCTAGAGGCTGGAGTAGACTGAACCGAGCATGTCGTGGGGATTTATTATGTTGACATTCATTGCATGACCGTACGTAGTCATTTCTCCATGCTGTCAGCTCTTTCCAATAAAATTCTTTGGTAATAATTTCCAGAGTCTTCTCTTGTACAAAGTTGCCATCTACTTTGGAGTCATGACAACCATTGGCTATAGTTGTCTGCAGCTGTTTGTTGTCTGGATTGTATAAGCGATCCTTATAGTATATCAGTCATTCAGTTACGGCCCAGTGATTTGGTTATGGTTTGCCCTCATTGGTTAACGTTTCCAATTCTTGCTTGCGTTCCTGCCAGTCTGGATCGTTCTGGCCTGCCTCTTTGATGGTATTTAATAATGTCAGGTCATATTTCCTAATATCAATCTTTGACATTATAGCATTAGACATTAGCAGTATCCCTTTGCCTTGTCTTGCTTGATGGTCTGTTTAATCAGGAAAAACATTTTCGACCTGGTCCGCATGCAAGTATGCAACCACTACCTGGGTCTTTGTTGCCGCTGATCGTCTGGGTGAAACATCTGTGCTTCCGAATCCGCCTTTGCCACTTACAGTATCTGCTAGTCCGTCCACTTCCATCGCTTCCGCCATTTGTATGTTCTCTATGATCATTTGTGCCATTCGGTCCCCTTTGGCAATCAGGCAATCTTGGTTTCCATGGTTCATTATGGTAACCTTGACTTCTCCGCTGTCATCAGCGTCGATTACTCCTCCCTCAATGCTGATCCCAAATTTGGCGGCCATTCCACTACGTACTGCCAACCGGGCGTATGTTCCTTGTGGTAATGCAACGGAAATTCCCGTTTCCACTAACCTTTGCCCTTTGGCCAGAATTATAAAGTCATCTAGTGCGTACAGGTCGTGTCAGGCTGCTAGTCTGGACCCGTTTGTAAGCATTCGTGCTTTTGGAGACAGCAATTTTATTCGCAAGAAATCAGTCGACTCTGTGCCAATTATCCTTTTCCTCCCTTCCTGGCTGATTTAAGTGAACCAGTGTGATTTGGAAGTGAGAAGGCTTGAGTATTGACTGTTCGCTATGCACAGCTCCCTCCTCCGGACGGTACTACGGCCGTTGGCTTAGTACATCTGGCTTTCCGGCTCGTTTTCCCGGTCGGTAGACAATCATCTTAATTGTGGTTCGCTAGTTGCAGAGCCCATCATATCCGCCGTAGGTTCCCTACCTTAGTTATAAGGAAGTTCTGTAGATTCTGGTGATCAGTGTACATTGTCACTAGTTTTTCTGTTCCGACCAGGTACTGTTTCCACTCTCTAAATGCTCCCTGAAATGCCAATAGTTCCTTATCATGGATGTCATAATTTCGCTCTGCTGTTCTCACCTTCCGCGAGTGGAAAGCCACCGGATGGAGCTTTTTGTTTTTAAACTGTGAGAGGACACATCCTAGCGCAAAATCGCTAGCATCTGTCTCCACAATTGTTTTACTGTCACGGTAGAAATGACAGAGTATAGGGGTAGAGATGACTCTTTTCTTAAGTTCTTCAAATGCCCCATCTTGTTCTGGCCCCCAGCTGAATTTTGTGGGGTCGCCCATCAACGTTTCGGTTATTGATTTGCAGATTTTGGAGAAATCCTTAATGAAACATCGGTAAAAATTGGTGAAGCCAATGAATATTTGCACCTCCTTGACCAACCTTGGTGCCTTCCAATTTTTTATGCTTTTGACCTTTATTTCACTCATGGTGACTCCTTCAATTGCCACAATATACCCTCAAAAATTCCACTGTGTCGACATGAAAAACTGAGTTGAAGGTTGATACCGCTAGTGTTTGGCACATAACTCCCATGAGGGCCCAGAAGAGCAGCTTGAGAGCTCTGGGCCTGAAACTCCACAGACTAATACCCCCCTCCGGCCCCGATGTTGGCCCCGGACAACAGTACTGGCGCCTTGTGCAGTTGCTCGCAATCATAGAAAGAAAGAATATTGGAACCTTTCTCGTAACCCCGTATACGTCGTCGCCGTCCGTCCAACCGGATCCTGTCCGCAGGGTATATAAGAGGGCATCTCTGGCTGCGTCTGGGAAAAAGAACCAAGCGATTCCGTTAAGAACTCGCGGAGTTACCTCCCACTGAAGTCATCAGACCAAAACAACGTCCGGAAGCCTAGGAGGGAGTGGTATTCAGGCAATTCCGTAGAGAATAGTACTGAACCCCAAATGAATGCCTATCATAGGCAAGCAAGCCTTTCGGAACATGTCGATAAGGAGAGGCAGTCCAGCACGAATTGGTATTGGACCGATCGTCAAAGACTAGTCATCCTGAAAGCCAGCGGCAAGACCGGGTGAACCGGAACGAAGCCGTATTGGTCGATACCCAAGTTGGCCCCTTGGTGTTCTAAGAAACTATTGGCAAGTTCCAAACTGGACGGCCATAGTTTGAACAGCAGGACGACGGCTGTTATCTCTTACCGGGAAGGTGTGAACACCCTCGGAGAAAGAAGAGCTCTGATCACGCCATTAGCTGTGCGGGGGAAAAACTTTCAGGGTCAAAGGGGGTTCGCTGTTGGATATTGTTTTGAAAAGTGTTAGTAGATACTTGGTTGTATGGAGAACGGATGTAGTCCGCGAACACGCAGACGCGGGATATAAATATCGAAGTGCCTCCCGAGCTTTAGCCATCATCAAGCAACGGAGAAGAGGTCTTATCAATATCATACGTTCTACCTTGAAATCTTGAGCCTTCCTAGACAATCTCCGTCTACCATTTGATTTCTTAAGCCTAGCCTGATTCGCTTGACCTTAGAATCGTCTACCCTTAACAGTATATTGATATTTCTCCTTGTTACCAAGGCTCAATACATGACTATCGGATATCTCGAAGTCATACCTATGGAATCACACCAGCTCATAGCTGATTCCACCCTTCTTGACGAGTCAATTCTTGAACCTCGTCTACCAAACTTTGTCACTTCTATCGAAACCCTCCTGTACGACTCCCGTCCGGAGATCGAATTCCTACCAAATCCCTACGAACCCTCCTGGTTCACCGATCCTAATCTCGTCCCTACCCCCCAAGATTTCGCAGAAATCTATATAGAATTTTAAGGCCCATCCTTCCGGTAGCATCCTTTCGTTGAATACGACAGTGAGGAAACCGGATCCTCCAGTTCTTTCTCCTCCAATATTTCCTTTACACCTTCAATTTGGGGATTTGGCAGACACCCCAATTCCCTTGAAAAGTCGACAATGGCCCGACAATTGACTGTCGACACGGACAAAGCCATGTCGGACATA
>QFET01008611.1:0-35482 GCA_003316355.1 Tuber calosporum | reverse complement strand
AACCCTAACCCTGGTGACTTTACTATGAGTCACCTCTTTACTATGACTGCTGTGTGAGTTATAGTATAACAAACATCCTATGACTCACAATTTGAGTCATAGTATACAAGCCCCATAGTATCCAATTTCCATAAAAGGTCATGTGCGCTAATCGCGTCACATGCGTTAAAGCCCTGACTCTTACTTGTAGTCAGGTGCGAAAGTCATAACATCATATGACCTCACAATCGTGAGTCATAAAATGATAAACATAAATCAAACCTCATAATCACAAATGATCTCACAAATCGTGAATTATGTAAAACATTCGTATTGCTAAGTCACGATTTGTGACAATAGCTCCTCTCTCCCCTCAGCTTGAGTCCCATCAAGCTATTCACCAAGTTTCATAACCTGGTTCCCAAATCTTCTCACATCGCGACGGAACTTCCGCAAAATTTGTTCCGTTGTGCGTAACTGTTTCCTGATCATCTCCAATGTCAGGTCTGCCACCTCGATAGTTCGTTTTTGGTGCGCAATAGTGGCTTGTTGCACTTCGAGGCTCTCCTCCTGGAGTATGATCGTACCTTGGGCCTCAACCAGTTGGATCTCTAAACCCGAAATTTTTCTTTGAAGGCATTCAATATCAGCCTGTGTGTGTTGGCTTTCGGTATCGTTGTTTCGGGTTTCCTCGCCCCTCTCCAACCGTCCCCTCCTAGCTTCCGTGCGCTGAGCATCCTTCCTGCTCAGTTCTTCTCTTTTACCCCACGCTTTGGGGTAGTATCCCGCCCGGATCTTCGCATCCCGGTGGGCTCGATAATTATTTCGGTAGCACTCCTCCCATCTTGTCTCCGCATGTAGTTGTTTTGGCCAGTAACTGGCCCCCTCCTTGTCATCTCTATGGTCGTTGCAATGCTCGTCATAGCATGCCGTCCAGCTCCTTGCGTTGTGTTCTGATGCTCTTTGCCGGTCCTCTACCGTTGCATATCCTGGGCTAGTTGGAGTGATTTCTCGCATTGGGTCTCCCGCACCGTCATTCGTTGCTTCTTGTTTGATTTCTTCCCAGCCTTGGTTTATCGGGGTATCGTTCGTGGAAGTGTTTGATTGCATTTTCCGCATGTTCGAAGTTTTCCACTGGGTACCAAACCTTATCGTGATCAGGAGAATATACTGTCCCCTTCGCTCGATATTGGAGTCTTCCGTAGTGTAGTTGTGAATCAACTATTTCTTCAAGTTCGTATTCTGTTTCGCCTTCGATCTCGATTGGTGGTGGCGGTGCCTGGATCTGTGATGGTAATTTTTGGTCTTGGTAGGGTTCGAAAGTGAGATGTACATGGTGTTGTGTATTCTCATCGAAGGGGGAAAGTCCAGCTTATATGCACTGTTCCCCACTCTTGCCAAGATTTTGAAGGGCCCCATCTTTCTGTAATCGAGTTTCTTGCATGGTCTTGTGGTCCTTACATTCCTTGGTAGGAACCATACCATATCTCCTGATTTCAAATTCGGATCGGGTTTTCAGTGTTGATCGTAATTTTCTTTTTGTCGAAGTTGTGCTGCCACCATTTCCTCGCGTATGGTATCGTGCCATTGGTTCATTTCGTTCGCCGGAATGTTCCGATCCGGTATCAGATGACCACTTGTGTCATGTTTCGGGTGTTGTCCGTAGTTTGCAAAAAAAGGTGTTGTCTTAATTGTTTCTTGTTGTCCATTATTATATGCGAACTCCGCAAATGGTAATAGTTCGTTCCAATTATCCTGCTGATAATTGACGTATGCCCTCAGGTATTGTTCCAGGACAGCATTAGTTCTTTCTGTCTGTCCATCCGTTTGTGGATGGTAAGCCGTGCTAAGTTTTCTTTTGATTCCCAACCTCAGGGCCGTTTCCTTCCATAGGTCCGAGGTGAACAGTCTCCCCCTATCGGTGATGATATCTTGCGGTAGTCCGTGTAACAGAAAGATTTCTTTTGCAAAGGTTTGTGCGAATTGTTTTGTTGTCATATCTTTCCTGCATGCAACAAAATGACTCATTTTTGTCAGTCTGTCGATGACTACCAAGATGGCGTCATAGCCGTCCGATTCTGGTAAATCTGTGATAAAATCCATCGAAATCGACTTCCATGGCTTATCGGGTACTTCGTTTGATTGTAGTTGGCCAAACGGAGCATGTTGGGATGATTTCGTTCTTTGACAAATATCGCAGTTCTTGACATATTTCTTGATCTTTTCCCGCATTCGTGACCAGTAGTAACTGCGACTAATGAGTTCCGTGGTCCTTGCGGTTCCTCCATGTCCTGCTTGTAGAATGTCGTGATTTTTCCTGATAAGTTCTGTCCTTATCTTCTCTTCTTCTGGTACCCAAATCTTGTTCTGGTACCATAGGCAGTCATCCTTCCATTGGCATAGCCCCAAGGCTACATCCTTCATTTCTTTTGTTCCTTGTTCGAGTGCTTTCCTTATCTCTTGTATGTGCGGGTCCCTTCCGCCCTGTTCCTTAAGATTTCTCATCTCTTCTCCAGGAAAGCTAATCGTATACATTTCCTGTATCCTTATCTCTACCAAGTATTTTTCTTGTGGTAATAGGATCCTTTGTTTCTGTTTGATCCTGTCGTCATCCTCTTCTGGTGCATCTTGACTTCCTCTTGTCAATGCGTCTGGCTTGCCGCTTTCCTTACCTGGCCAATATTCGATTCGTATATTGTATTGGCTTAACTTCTCGCTCCACCGGATCTGTCTTTCATTGAGGTCTTTTGTTGTTGTGAAAGGAACCAGATTCTTATGGTCATTGAGGATCCTTGTCTTGTGATGGCTTCCCAACACATATCTTCTCCATTCCTTGAGTGCCTGTACTATGGCCAGAAGTTCTTTGTCGTGAATATCGTAGTTGCATTCCGCATTCGTCATTGTTTTTGATCAGAATGCCACGGGTCGCCATTTCTCGTCTTCGAACTGTTGCGATAGAATTCTTGAACAGACATACATCGATGGATCTGTTTCAATTATAATCGGTCTTTCCGGATTGTAATCAGTGAGTACGGGTGCAGACATTATTTTTCGTCTCATTGTATCGAACGCCTCGCTTTCTGCTATACCCCACTCCTATTTTACATTTTTCTTTATCAGATTGTATAGAGGTTTTGCTGTCCTGCTAAACCCCGCAATGAATCTTCGGTAAAAGTTGCAGAATCCCATGAATCTTTGGATATCGGTTTTGTTTTTAGGAAAATCGCCCATTCCCATATGGCTGCCGTCTTGATAGGATCCATCCGGACCCCTTCTTGATCAATAATAAATCCCAAGTATTCCACCTCTGTCTTGTGGAATTCGCACTTAGTTGGCTTGATTCTCATTCCGGATTCTCCAATTGCTTCCACGATTTTTCCCACGTCTTTCTGGTGCTGCTGCATTGTTTCTGAGTACACCAGTACGTCATCCAAATATACTATGCAGCATATGTCCAAGAATCGGTGTAACGTTTGATTGATCCATCTCTGGAATGTTGCCGGTGCATTGGTCAAGCTGAATGGCATTACTAAATGTTCGTAAGTTCCGTATCGTGTCGCGAATGTAGTTTTCCATTCGTCTCCTTTCTTGATTCACGCGTTGTGGTATGCATCTTTAATATCCAGCTTCGTAAAGTATCGGGCGCTATTTAGCCTGTCCAAGGCATCACCGATGAGTGGTAGTGGGTACCGATCTTTTTTCGTGACTTCATTAAGTCCTTGGTAATCCACGCATAGTCGTAATTTTCCGTCCTTCTTCTTGACGAAAAGGATGGGTGCTCCTGTTTCCGCGAAGGAGTCTCGTATCCATTCCCGTTCCAGATTCTGTTTCAAATAGCTTCTCAATATTTCCAATTCTGCCTATCCCAGTGGATACAACCTTTTTGCTGGGATTGTCTTTCCCTTTTCAAGGTTAATTTCATGGTCCACTCCTTTTCTGTAAGGCGGTAACATGGTTTTTTCTTTCTCTTCGAAGAGATCCAGGTATTGGTGATATACCTCTGGTATCATCTGTTTCAATGGTTTTTCCCCTTGATACTTTTTGGCCTTAATAGCCAGCTCGGTACTGACATTCCTTGCCTTCAAATCGCATTGGCCGTCCTCCTGGTTCCACTTTAGAATGCCTGTGATCTCTCCTCTTCTGTAGAACTTCCCAAAGGCTTGGGCCGAGATCTCGCAGATCTCCATTCGTTTCCAGTCTTTTTTTGTTTCTTTCCGGGTACCTTCTGATTTGTTTCTGTCCCGGTCTCTTTGGTGGTCCGTACTTCCGAATCCTTTGTCTTCTCGTTCAGTCTTTGCAAGTACTTCGACTTCCCTGCATTCCCCGTCCAGGTATCTTTCACATATCAGTTGTGCTATCCTGTCACCGGAGTTGACTGTATAGTCTTCGTCCCCTAGGTTCACCATTACTACCTTCAGTTCACCTGTATAATCTGCATCTATTACACCCGCGTTGGTTGTAAGCCTGTTTTTGACTGCTAACCCGCTTTGTGGTGCAATGCGCCCATAAGTGCCCTGTGGTAATCCGGTGGCTATTCCGGTTCAGATGACTTCTTGCCCTTTGGCTCGTATCGTAGCTCTTTCGCAAGCGTACAGGTCGTGTCCTGTCGCCCTCAGTAAGCCTCTCGTAGGCATTGTTGCCTCGTTAGTCAATCTTTTGACTAGGATCTGTTTATCCGTTTTTGCCTGAACCGTTGGGAACTTCATATCTAAGTTCTCCTCAAGGGCTTCGGCTTCTGGGACTGTAAGGACCCTCGGTGACTCTTTTAAACACCAGGTCGTGCATCTGTCACTATCAGACGTTATGGTCCACTTTCCCCAATCAATCGCAGGGCTATATTCTCTGAACCATGGGATCCTAAGGACTGCTTCATGGTTTTAGAGATTTGCCACTTGGAAGGTAATCATTTTCCTATGGCTACCGATGTCCATAGGTACTGTAGTCGTATGGGTTACTGGACCCATCGCGCTGAGTTTGCCGTCCGCCAGGTAAATCTCTGGTTGTTGTTTGGCCTTTGCTATAGGCATGCCGTACTTTTCGCATACCTCTTTATCAATGAAGTCCTCAGTCGCTCCTGAGTCAATCATTCCGTTGATGCTGATGATCATGTGCCTGCCATGTAGTCGCATTTTGACCATGACATGGTCGTTTTCGTGTTCCAGTGATTCCGGGTTGTTTAGTGCCACGTAGAAGTTTCGTATCTCGATGGGTTTCTTATTCCCCTTGTCCCTCAGTCCATGGCTTACTGGGGACCGTCGTCTTTTTACTCTTCGTTCTTTTTGGTTTTGAGATCCATTTCGCGGATTGCTGTTCTTTGTTTCCATCGTGGGTTCTTAACCCTATTGACTGTTCTTGCCGGGTATTCTTTTTCGTCTTTTGGGTTGGTGCAGTTTCTCATCATGTGTCCTGGCTTTGCACATGCCATACACAAATTGTTGTTTCTTCTCCTCAAGTATTCGGTCTTTGATATGTTAAGAGCTTGTCTTCGCCTCGTTGCGTCTAGGTCCATTGGATCTCCTCTAGACTCCGGTATTCGTTGGGTCTTGAAGGTGCCGTCGTAGTTTCTGGAGTTGTCGTATGTTTTGGGCTTTGACCTTCCTTGCACATGTTTGATAACGTCCAAACAGTTTTCTTGATCAATGGCCCACACTGCTATTTCTTCAGTCGTCGTGAAGTCTTGAGCCCTCATGGCTCAGGCGTTGTGAATTTCTTCGTGTAAGCCCCTTAGAAAAGCCCTTCCCAAGGTAGCTTCGTCGTATTCTGCCTCTGTTGCCAATAGTCGTAACTCGTTCCAGAAATCCGTCACATTGCTGCTCCATTGCTTGATTTTCTCGATTTTATTTCTTGCCGTTTCCCTAGCATCCATGTCGCCGAATTGGATGCGTAGAGTGGCTTGAAATTCTGCCCCGTTATTCCATGTGGCTGGGGTCTTTCCTTCCACGTATGGAGTAATCCATTTGCCTGCGGATTCTCTCAGTAGGGATTTGGCGAAGTCCACTTTTAATCCGTCCTCGCTTTCTCCCCATCCTAGTGCCGTGTAGTACATTGCTAGTTGGACTAGCCATGCTCGCAGTTTTGTACGGTCACCTGTAAATGTATCCGGGGTTTTGATTTTCGGCCTTCATACCGCTTGTTCTTTTCGATTTTCCTGAACCGTTCTGATCAGCTCTTGGAGTTGTTCTCTCGTGAGAGTTATCATATCCGCTGGTCCTGCTACCCCAGACATTCTGTGTATTGGGGATGCTCCTGAGCTTACAGATCCTGATCTTGATCTTGCTTCCGGGGTGACCGGACTTGGGGGCCTTGGGGATCCTTCACGCGATATCTCACTTAAGGCTTGTCCAAGATCTGCTTGTAGTCCTAAGAAAGTCTGTGCATCGTTGAAGTCTGGTACTTCTGTATATGTAGGTGAATCAGTGTTGGATTCGTTTAGTGTCGCAAAAGACGCAACCAAATGTTACAAACCTATCCTTAGTCTGCCGGACAAGGTACACTATTTTCTTCAACTGCAACAGGTAACGATACGTACCGCTCGTCTTACCGCTCTTTCGATCGCGTAGCCTTATGTCGCCTAGGGAACGCTGAGTCCTTCCACTCCTAGACCGTGCGACTGCTCCCTAGCGATACGTTTCTTGAATCACCTTTCGGTCGGTGATATAAACGCATAGTCGTAGTAAGAGTAGAGTATAGATTGAACTAATAGGTAAAGTATAGCATAGTAAATAACTTAGGTGGTTGCGTGAAGAGATAGCTATCTGTGTCCGTGACCCTCCTTATATAGGCTCTCTTCCCACAACCCTAACCCTGGTGACTTTACTATGAGTCACCTCTTTACTATGACTGCCGTGTGAGTCATAGTATAACAAACATCCTATGACTCACAATTTGAGTCATAGTATACAATCCCCATAGTATCCAATTTCCATAAAAGGTCATGTGCGCTAATCGCGTTACATGCGTGAAACCCCTGACTCTTACTTGTAGTCAGGTGCGAAAGTCATAACATCATATGACCTCACAATCGTGAGTCATGAAACTATAAATATAAATCAAACATCATAATTATAAATGATCTCACAAATTGTGAGTCATGTAAAACATTCGTATTGCTAAGTCACGATTTGTGACAGGTATGATATTTGATACATCTTAGATGATTTGTTTTATTTAGTACCTGGTTGATAACTATGTCTCTTAGGTAATCTACTTGCTTCGCCCTCTTTATCTTCGAACTTGCTACCAGTATAGTGTCCCAACATCTCACTATTTTCATACTCACTGATACTATGTACAGGATTGGTTTTAATTGTTATAAGTGGCTGGTGTGGCTGGCATTAGTTGTATTAATGGGTTATGATAAACCACAATTGATTTACTTCAAAATGAAATAGTCAAACAACTACAGGAAAATAAACCATGATTCCTGGTTCTACTTGTATGCAAGGAGTCAATATTATTTTAGATGGTAAAAAAAAAAGTGAATATGGGTAATTTTCAGTTTTTTGTATATAAATGATGCTACAGAGGTTGTTAGAACTTCAAAAATAATCTCTGAACTATTAGATATATACTTTACCATTCTAGATAGAAAGTAAAGCCAAAATTAAGGTCGTGTAATAGAGGCCATATTTTGAGGTTTTCACTTGTACAAGCTCATTTGATATATCAATATTGATAATTTAGGAGATATCGAGCTTTTTCGCCGGTTCTAATTTCATAGGACTATTGGAATCAATTATGAGAACATAAGGAAAAACCTTTAGAAGCTCTGGATATCCCAAACCCTGATTATAATATTTGATATAATTGTTACAATTATTGCCAACTTATATTATGAGATAGTTAGTATTTCTATTTCATGAATCTAACTAAAAACAAGTACTTGTATTCTAGTTTTCATATAAATTACGTTCTCAATCCTTTAAGTGTGTTGGTAATAGTCAATATTTAATGTAAGTAACTAATATCTTCTAACAGTATTAGAATCAACTATATATTAACTGGAATCCTTTTAAGGCTTTAGTAAATATCTTCTCACACTATCATGATGAACTTTACAAGAACTGTAATTGTTTTAACTCTTTGCTAAATTCCTCTTTCTATATATTTTAATATAAAATTCTATTTAGACTAACTATCACGTTTGAGTGAACTTAATTTCAGATTGAATTTGAGTTTGTAAAGTTTTTAAAAACTATTCAAAAGATATATCAAATTTCTAATACAAGGTCATAATTCAATCTTTGAGTATAATGTATTCAATTATAAGTATATTGAGTTTGATATAAATTGTTCAAATAGGACAAACTATTATATATTCAAAGATAGAGATAGAGGAGTCACACAAAGATGTTGACCCCAGCAAGAATTCGTCCAGTAATTAGAATACAGAACATTAGGGTTTAAATAATCTCATACACTGCCAGTGATGTTGTAATATCTGATATATAGGAAAAACCTTCTCATTTCAATTGACCATATATTAAAACCTAATATATATTTTCATATATACCAAGACCTTGATGCAAAACTAAAATGTGAGGGGCTAGATAGATTGAGAATACTTAAATTATTTTTTAAATCTATATATTAAATACTCTAAAATAATAAAATATACTTGATCATCTATCATACTATACTCCATATTTCTATAGTATACAACTATCCTACTGTCTTGGTTAGCTATCACACATATATTTTATCAGGTACAATTCTCCTCTGCTTCTCAATACTGTTTCTTATAGTATTTGACAGAATATGGTATTCAATACAGATGCAACAACTTAGCAGTTGATGGACTTTCATGATACCATGAATCAAGTGACGATTTCAGCTTATATATGGGTGCAGTTCTAGGAAAACAACAGAACTTTTTTTTTGTTGTTTTGAGTTAGAGGCTGATTTAGTTTGCATAGCAACCAAATATTATTTTGAGAAAAACTATTTTACATATTTTAGATGAACAAATTGAAATTACTGAACTATTAGATAATGAGAAAAATTGATAAAACATTGGAAACAAGGGGAATTGAAGCTCAGATAATTCTATGCAAGAATAAATTTAAAAATAAAAGTCAAGAATTTAAGCCACAGTATATCTATTAGGGTTGTGCCATTTAAGGTTATAACATGATAATTAATATAGTGAAAGAAATATTAAAAAAAGTTAATTATTAGAAAGTGGATTTGGCTTATTTTTAGATCCGGGAGGATAATCACGTCTCATAATAGTTGATCCTGAACTTGAAGTTATAGGGATTTTATACTCTTGTGATTTAATTGTAGAATCAACCCTTGCTATGTAGATATTAGTTTTACAGATTCACATAATTAGACTTTATTATTAAAAAGAATACAAAGATTACAATCAATTTCTACCTCTTCATCTATTATTCGATGCTGACTAGAGTTGTGTTCTTTTGTGTTTACTATGCGCAGGTTTTTCTTTTCTCGTACTGATGATATTAATATATCTTCTGGCTTGGAATAATACCATTGATTCTCAAGCTCAGCAGGTACATAGGCTGAGTATTTGCTCCACAAGTCATGTCTCTTTTCTGGATTCAATCTAGTATCTGTAAGTCAACAAGGTACTATCCCTTGAAATATTGCTATTTTTAAGTCTTTTTCCGTAAGTCACTCTGAATCTGGGGATTATCTTGCAGTCATTTTACTTCTATGATGACCGGAAGAAGTGATAAGTTTGAATTACTGTTATAGGGTTGAAATAAGAACTGAGTACTGAATTCCAATCCCGAAATAGCGTTCCTGGTGTGTCATCAATTAGGCGAATGGCCTTAAAGTTACCTGCTTTGTGTATATCATCAACTAGTGATGTATACATTTCTGGTGTCCAGACCTTGTTCCGGTTGGCTCTTTGTTTGACAGTACCTAAGCCACGGTCTACGCTATTACATGTATGGCCTTTGATTTGAAATCCCAAAATGATATCTGTTATTCCCAGTGTTGTTTCAAGCCATGAGAGATATGAAATCAGATTCTTATTCTTGATTTGCCCACCGCAGTTGTCAGTCTAGAGATGAAGACTAGATTGCAATATTCGTTGGGCTGTAATGAAGTAGTGCACAATAGACACTACTTGGTTGGCCCGTTTGCCTTTCTGTGCTTCCGTAAACATAGCATGATAGTGCTGATCAAGGCAATCACCGACAATCCCAATGACACACAGCTTCAAAGGAGACTAGTAGTACCATTTCAAAGGCTGTTGTGGCACAGGTGGAATTTCAACTACTTACTGGAAGTCAAAGGAATAGCAGCTTATCCCCGAATGCTCTGATTTTGCTGCCTGAACATTGGCTTCATAGATCGTCCGAAATGCTCCATACTCAGCTTTGTGGAAGTCGATTTATTCCCTATTATTATCAGGTCGATCCACTATTATCATTAATAAGATTAGGTTAGATTATTCTAGTGACATGATCGCAATAGGACGATATGACTTCCTTGATTTTGTATAATAGTAGACTCATCACATACATTATGTGATGCTTTAGGAATCTTCATATAACGCAAGATTGGATGACGCTTCCTGGTATGGTAAAATAAGCAGAATGAAACCTGTGAATCACCGGAGAAGAGAGAATCTAAGTTGAGAAACCATTTATATATCGCTTGGTAGGAAAAATGCGATGGAAGGTAGTTGATTTCTTCAAACTCCATATAAGTTGTTATCTTCCTGTTGGCCAACTTCCGCTTATATATTCTAGTTGCAATAGCCTCACCTTCCTGCTCCTTAAGATCTAGGAGGAAGTGGGTAATCTCCTGTATAACTGTTGCTGGTGATGTATTTGGAGGCTTGCAGTTCTTTTTTTCATGGTTGTGGGGGATTGGATATGCGCATCTCATAGGTGGTGGGTGGGTTCGTATAAGGTGCACTGTGAGATCCACCAGAATTTGCTGAAAAAGGATTGGCAAACAGCATTAACAAGTATATCAAGTGGACCTTTCGACCACTGCGGATATAGAAGTAATGTTATCTTGATCACCTTCTCTGCCATAGGTAAAGCATCATAGGATATTAACCATTGCATCTACAGTTCTGGATGCGCCTTGGCAAAACATTTGTGAAAACAGCTGCAAGACCAAAAGAGTACTTTCAAACACTTTAAAGGCAGATTGTCGTCAGCATCATTTTCATCATCTATTAAACAACCTAGTTTTAGCCCACATGACTATAATAAAGACTAGTGTAGAATGCAAATACAGCTATCATCTGAATCTTGACTTTCTGTATTACTGGCACTATCTTTAGTGTCTGATTGCGAGTCATCATAGGTAGGAGTTGCAGTGCCAGATCGAAAATATTAAAAATCCTCCCTTGCAGTGGAATTAGGAAAATTTGAATTCGTTGGTTCTTGAGGCTGTCAGGGAATGATGGCGGTGGAATTCATGTTAGTAGAATAGCTTGAATGAAGTTGTAACTTGCTTCATAATAGGTATATTAATCGATCTACGAACAAACATCAACAGATTCTCTCTTTCTTGTTACTCTATCATCTGCACTTAAGACCTATATTACAATTTTAGTACTAGGGCTAATTTTATTTTCCTGTTGCATCTTTTGTATTTGCTACAGCTTGGTAATGTCTGTTGAATAGTCCAAACTATCACAACTTTCCAAAATGTTTAATATCACCAGATTGTACTCTTAGAAATGTTTGAAAAGTACCTAGTAGTGGCACCTGGAGAAGGGCTATCTTTTAATGCAAAAAACACTTTTTACAGATATTTTCTAATAGATGATTATATAGCCATTCATGATTCAATTTTATAGATAAAGATTTTTTAAGAACATCAAGGGCTACTCTATGTCATCTGGCATGCTGAGAGTTATTCAACTGAAATTGTCACAACTGGGAAGTTAAGCCCTTTTCAATAAAATGCACCCATATGGATTATCATCTCCACTAAACTTGTAACATCTGTACATGTTCCGGAACCTCTATTTACCAATCTCGTTAGCATTTCCTTTGTCAGATTAACCTCATTTGATTTCATTTCTTTTGTACTTGATTTCCCTACCAGAATCTCTAGATTCCGGCGCTCTGCTTACTGTATGCTTTGGAGAATCGGCAGGATTGTGCCCCAGGACTTCCAAGGGAAGGAACAAGTCATGTATAGCGGCGGTAGGATAAAGGAAACATTGTGGGAAAGCCCCAGGCTTTCCAGGACTCCGGCAGGGCCACAGGCTTCCTGTAGCTGTATAGTTACCGGTAATGATAGTGGCTGCGGGTTTCCAGAGCCTCAGCTCTTGTAGGAAAGATATCATATATTTAAGAGTTGTCTCCTGACTAGCAGGAGACATCAGAGTTCAGACAGATGCCTAGACAGTTAATACACTTGGTAGAACGGCGATCCTATTGTTCCCCTTCGTACTCTAAACTATTCTATGGTTCTCCCCTTGTCTTTGCCTATCAGGAGGTCTCCCTGAGATACTAAAGCGATAGCAGGCTAGTGCTTAGGCTCTATTGTATAACTGTTCACACAGGCTAGCACTAGTTACATTTTTTTCGCCTCAGCATATGATATCCGGTTCTCAGGATTGATCACCCTTCCCTTTTCTTGATAACTAGTCAGAAGCAGGAGCGGCAGGATGAGACTCCCGGCTCAGGTACAACATTGATCATTACAAACAGAAGAAGTTTGACCACTAGGTCGGGAATGATATTCAGACCTCCCAGTAGACTTGGGAATAACACAGATTCTGAACTAGAAGGAAAACGTGACGATCCACCTAAACCTAGAAAGATTTTCTACAACCAGGAGACCTTGATACAGACTCAGAAGAGGACCTTACTATGGAGCAAATCGGCCACAGAGAAAGGCAGAGAACCGAGACACCTCTAAAATTGAGACCAAGAACTAGAAGCATCTAGGAGACAGACTTTGGAACCTTACCACACTCTGCAGTACCCTCAAGAAGTGAGACACCGCCTGGCAGATGTCCTGACTCCCCAGTACCCTCCCGACTACCACAACTACCTCAGGGCAAAGGGAAAGAACTAGAAACTTCCAGACACCCACAAGCACCTCAGCCATCATCTGGAACGATGGCTGACGCTCCTGAACAACCCATATAACCTAAGATCAAGCTTCCACAACCATTCAAGTTCACTGGACAACGCGTGGATCTACAACCTGACAAACTCAATCACTAGTTTAGGGAGGTTAAGAAGTACTTATCCAAGAATGATGTCCTTGATGACAGAGAAGATGTAGTAGACTACTATGGTGCCTATACAGAAAAGCGAGCACTTAGTGTCTACCTCAACCTCATGGATGAGTTTGAAGACAACTAACCCTCCTTCCAAGAATTGAAGAATCGATTTAAGAAGCTCTTTGAAAGATCAACCAATACAGATTACCTTTATCTCAAATGGCAGAAGATACAACAATCCTCAGGAGGCAAGCCAGCGAGAATCTGAAAGAGTGCTGGAGAACTAGAAGACCTAAGAGGAACACTGCCTAGGGACTTGATATCCGACCATGCACAACGGCAACGCTTCTTGGATGCCATGGATCCCAAGCTTAGAAGGAATCTGGAGCCACAGATAAGAGATACCGATACCTGGAATCAAGTTGTCCAATTGGCAGAGAAAGATGATATAACAATATTCAAGACAGGAGCCTATGTGAGTAGTGGCAGCTCCTCTAGCACCTCCAGAAATATGGTTACCAAAGCTAAGAACCATCCACAACAAACCAACAGCAAGCCAGCTGGAAAAGGTAAAGCTTTAGTGAGGAAATCAACCACTCCCAAGCATAAGAAGCCAGCAAGCAGGAAATGGATCGACGCAAGAGAGAAGAAGCCTGTTACTACTGTGGAGAAGCAGGACACATGGCAAATGATTGTCCTAAGAAGGAGATCAAGTCCAACCATGACTCAGTCACCCATGACACCACGGAGAGCAATAGAGAGTAATAAGAGGCAGAAAGCGAAGACACAGAAGAGTTGGATGGAAGGAATACCATCTTAACCTACAAGACTACTGTTGGCGCTCCCAAGTAAGCGGCCAGACCATTCCAAGCATTAGAATTCACAATGCCAGTCAACAAGAAACCCGCTAGGGTCGTAGCAGACACTGGAACCATTGGTTCTACTCTAATCAGCAATCACCTTGTCACAACAAACAATAGACCATATACCAATAAAAAGACCCCTCCTACCCACGAAACAGCTGTCAAGGGATCCAGAGCAAGTAGCAATCATACCTGCATCACAGATATCGAAATTGGAAGCATCAAGGTACCCAAGGTACACATGAGTGTCACTTCAGTATCAGACTATGATATACTACTTAGTATAGATGACCTCATATGCTTTGGAGCAGTTATAGACTGCCTGAAAAACACCCTCTACTTCCCTGACCACAAAGTTTGAGTAAACTGCAATGGGAACAGCACTCAGCCTCGCATAGCGATGGCTAAACAGGAAGATTGCCCAGACTTTATCAAGATGTTCCCTCAGGTTTTTGTTACAGAAATACAAGAAACTCTACTACCATTGTGGCGCTTTATCCTCCAGATCATGATCAAGGACCCAGACCTTTATGTTAAGATGCCAACCTTCAAGACCCCACAAAAATTGATCCCTAAATTCAAGGCATGGATAGAGAAGCAAATCAGGGTTGGGATACTCTACAGATCACAAACTCTTGGAGGTGCCAGCATGTTCATTCATGGGAAACCTGATGGCAGGATAAGACCATTAGTGGACCTTCGCCATAGGAATAATGTACCAAGAAAGACGAAACTCCTATTCCCAACCAGCAGCTCATACTCAATACTGTAGGCAGAGCCAATATCTGAAGTAAGACAGACCTCAGTGATGCCTACTTTCAGACCAGAGTTGACCCTGAGGATGAGAAGTATAGCACTATCAAGACACTATTTGGAGGGTTCGCCTGCAAAGTGCTACTGCAAGGAGACACAAATGTACCAGGAACCTTCATGAGAGTCATGGAAGATACACTATCAGAAGAGCTAGAAGTCTTTCATTGAGTATACATTGACGATATCCAGATATATAACGATACACATCAGGCTCATATCAAGCATATCAAAGCTATTTGCAAGAAACTGCGGAATGCGCAGCTATATGCTAACCCAAAGAAGAGTGTCTTCTTGGCAGAAAAGCTTGATATCCTAGGACACCTGATCGATAATAAAGGCATTCATCCAGCGCCTGAGGAGATCAGGAGCGTTGAGGGCTGGACCAGATCTCAGAATAGAAAAGAACTTCAGCACTTTAGTGAGATGGTCAATTATATCTCCCAGTTCTTACCAGATATCGGCAACATTACTGCACTACTCACAGAGCTTACAGGCCATGCTGAATGGATATGGACAGACTTGCGGGAAGCACCCTATCAAGCAGTAAAAAAGGCGCCCAGAAATCATCAAATTCTTGGACCAATTGACCATACCAACCCAGAACCAATATAGCTATTTACCGATGCATCTCCTACCGGCAGTGGCACCTGAATAGGCCAAGGACCAACCAGAGATACAGCCTGACCGGCAGCATTCTATTCCAGGAAACTGTCAGCCTCTCAGAGTAACTACTCGACCCACCAACAGAAAGCGCTTGCAATAGTTGAGGCTGTACAAGTTTTCGCCCACCTGTTGTCCTACACAAAGTTCACTATTGTTACCGACCATGAGAGTCTTACCAAGCTCATGACCCAGAAGAATCTCAGTGACCGGCAGCAAACATGGATCATGCATCTTAGCCACTTCGATTTTAAAATAGTATATATTCCTGGAGTTGAAAATTTCTGGCAGAATATCTATGCAGAGTTAATGAAAGCGATTCAGAGCCTCAAGAAATAATACTAGAGGACCCCAGCTCCGAAAATTCAGAACTACAGAACCATAACTCTGATCAATTTGAAACCAAATACACTTCTTCCACATACTATAGCCTAGATTCCGACAGCGAAATGGAAACCATCCAAGAAAAACAGCATTCTCCCACTCACTACTTGTGAATCTATCTATCACTCCTCCCCTGACTAGCTAGCAAGCAAAGAAATAGCAGCCAGTGCAGTCACTCGCTCCTAAAAGTGAAAGAATAGCGCTAGCAGCAATGATAGCAGCAATCCGGCAGGCAACCCTTAAGGAGAGAAAGCCACCTTGAACCTCCACTAAACTAGAGAGGAACGAAGCCATTCAGCGCTCATTTGGACAGCCAGCTATGATAAACAGTGCTTTACACACAGGGACAGCAAGGAAGCTAATGGATATTTCCCCTAGGATACAGAGAAGCGCAAGCAAGCCCAGAAAGTGAAAGCAATATCTGATACATCTATGGACAGTAGCCCACCTGTAACTTACTCCCAAGTATATCGAGAATCCCAAAGGAACTGCGAAGATACTATTAGGATAGGGGGAGAAGCGTCGATGGATAGGTCTTCAATAGAAAAGGTAAAAGGTATGGAACTGATAGAGTGATGGTTCAACTTGTAGTATTAGAGATGATAGTCCTGGGAGGCTTGAGAGTGTGAATCCTTAAGGGATTGCCGGCTCTTATAATACAAAAGATTGTAGGTAGGAAAACTAAATAAAAGCGCAAACATCCTGTCCAACAACATGCTAACTGAGGAAGCATAACAAGGTAACCATATTCCGAAAACGGAGAGTTAAAAGCGGAAGGATGGAGCTAACACAACAAGTAATGGAATCCAAACAAGAAGGAACAAAAGATCGCTACTACTCTACAAATCCAGTATGTATAGCAGGAGGATAGCGATACCCAAATAGGTAGAAGCAAGGAGGAGTAGTGATTAGCGAAACAAGGAAAAAATAACCAATTAGGAAGTCATAACCAAATAGGAAGGGACAACCAAATAGTAGCGCTTATCAGGCATAACCCCAAAAAGTAATAACTAACATCAAGTTAGTAGTTATAGTAGAAACATAGTAGGATTCCGTTACATTCCCCTTAAAAGAAATAAAACAAACAATGCAATAAGGAATATCCTAAAGGGCTTAATGACTAACCCGCCTTTGAAGCATTCCACTCCATTTCAAAACATATAACTTAATCAGTAAATATATATCCATCACTGGTGTTAGGACCTTACACCTTTATAAGCCCTATAGCAGTGAAGATAATACCATGATGCAGTTAGACTTGCATCCCAGATTCGTCCAGGGTGGAGACTGTTGTGCTGGTATCAGATTCTAAGTAGTCTGAGTCTTGAAGGGGTTTCCAAAATCCGTCAGGGTCAAGCTCTCGTGAGAGCGGGGCATGTCTGGTTTCTGAAGTGTCCAGGCAGAGAAGGTCTTGCCATGGGACCAAGAGAGTCTGAAAGGTATAGATTCATTATAGCTATCGAACCAGTAGGACCTGATGAGGGTGCTGGCGCCTTCTAGGTTGTAGAGAGGTTCCGATGTTGCTTTGATTTCGTCATAGCCTTTCCAATAGATCAAGAAATGTCGATTTCTGCCATGGATTCGATCTTGTAGTATCTTTTTGATTTCCCATTGCTCTTGTTTACTGGCATCGATGGTGACAGGCTCTTTGGATATAGGTTCAGTTGTTTCTGGAAGGCGAAGGGGTTGGGTCTTAGGTAAATGTGAAGATGGCTGCGATAGATTCATGAGTGGATTCCTACCATCACTGGAGGGAGTATGAGTTTGTAGTTGTTATGTCTGTCAAGTCCTTCGCTCACTGAGAAGGTTCCTAACAATGGTCCAACTAGTTTGTGAATTTGTCCAACCTTATGGACATAGTGCGCTGATTTTAGGATAAGTTCAGTTTCATTAGGGTTGATTGGGGGTCCATCCCTTTTTTCTGTTTTCGCAGGTGGTGGTTTGGCGTGCTCTGGCCTTCTTGAGTGAATCACTGGCAGGTTGTTGATTCTTCATGATCTGTGAAGCAATCTCCTCCGCTGGTGGTACTGAAGTAGGAAGAACTCTGACTATAGGGAGGAGGTTTGGTAGTCTGCCAAAGGTGATTTCGAAGGTGGAGACCTCTGTGCTATCGCTTGTAGCTGCCTTGATTGCAGTCTGAACATTAGGTAAGTGGCGAACCCACGTGGTTCCTTTAGGGTTGACATAGTTCCTAAGGGATTGGCGAACTGTTCTGATTCTGCGCTCAGTATGTCCATTAGTCTGATAATGATATGCGGTAGCCATATTGAGATCAACATTAAGATTTGCCATAAGCAGTGTCCAAAAGCGGGAGGTAAACTTGGGTCTCTGTCAGAGACTAAGGAGGTAAGGAAACCATGAATGGAGAAAACTCACTCAATGAGGGTGTGTGCTGTTTCGAGGGCTGTGATGTTATGGGAGACTGGTATGAGCTAGTGTCACAAATCGTGACTTAGAAATACGAATGTTTTACATGACTCACGATTTGTGAGATCATTTATGATTATGATGTTTGATTTATGTTTATGGTTTTATGACTCACGATTGTGAGGTCATATGATGTTATGACTTTCGCCTCTGACTACAAGTAAGAGTCAGGGGTTTCACGCATGTGACGCGATTAGCGCACATGACCTTTTATGGAAATTGGATACTATGGGGATTGTATACTATGACTCAAATTGTGAGTCATAGGATGTTTGTTATACTATGACTCACACGGCAGTCATAGTAAAGAGGTGACTCATAGTAAAGTCACCAGGGTTAGGGTTGTGGGAAGAGCGCCTATATAAGGAGTGTCACGGATACAGATAGCTATCTCTTCACGCAACCACCTAAGTTATTTCCTATGCTATACTTTACCTATTAGTTCAATCTATACTCTACTCTTATTACGACTATCCGTTTATATCACCGACCGAAAGGTGATTCAAGAAACGTATTGCTAAGGAGCAGTCTCACGGGCTAGGAGTGGAAGGACTCTGCGTTCCCTAGGAGACATAAGGCTAGGTGATCGAAAGAGCGGCAAGACGAGCGGTACGTATCATTACCTGTTGCAGTTGAAGAAAATAGTGTGCCTTGTCCGGCAGACTAAGGATAGGTTTGTAATATTTGGTTGCGTCTTTTGCGACACTTAACGTATACAAAACGGATTCACCACCAGATACAGAAGTACCAGACTTCAACGATCCACAGACATTCCTTGGATTATAAGCAGAACTTGGACAAGCCTTAAGCAAGATATCGCGAGAAGGATCCCCAAGGCCCCCAAGTCCGTTCACCCTGGAAGCAAGATCGAGATCATGATCAGTAAGCTCAGGAGCATCCTCAATAAACAGAATGTTGTGGGTAGTAGGACCAGCGGATATGATAACTCTCACGAGAGAACAACTCCAAGAGCTGATCAGAACGGTTCAGGAAAATCGACAAGAACAAACGGTATGAAGGCCGAAAATCAAAACCCCAGATACATTTACAGGTGACTGTACCAAACTGCGAGAATGGCTAGTCCAACTAGCAATGTACTATACGGCACTAGGATGGGGAGAAAACAAGGACAGATTAAAAGTGGACTTCGCCAAATCCCTACTGAGAGAATCCACAGGCAAATGGATTACTCCATACGTGGAAGGAAAGACCCCAGCCACATGGAATAACTGGGCAGAATTTCAAGCCACTCTACGCATCCAATTCGGCGACGTGGATGCTAGGGAAACGGTAAGAAATAAAATCGAGAAAATCAAGCCAGGGAGCAGGAATGTGACGGATTTCTGGAACGAGTTACGACTATTGGCAACAGAGGCAGAATACGACGATGCCACCTTGGGAGGGGCTTTTCTAAGTGGCTTACACGAAGAAATTCAGAACGCCTGGGCCATGAGGGCTCAAGACTTCACGACGACTGAAGAAATGGCGGTGTAGGCCATTAATCAAGAAAACTGTTTGGAAGTTATCAAACATGTGCAAGGAAGGTCAAAGACCAAAACATACGACAACGCCAGAAACTACGACGGCACCATCAAGACCCAATGAATACCGCAGTCTAGGGGAGATCCAATGGACCTAGACGCAACGAGGCGAAGACAAGCTCTTAACATATCAAAGACCGAATACTTGAGGAGAAGAAACAACAATTTGTGTATGGCATGTGCAAAGCCAGGACACATGATGAGAAACTGCACCAACCCAAAAGACAAAAAAGAATACCCAGCAAGAACAGTCAATAGGGTTCAGAACCCACGATGGAAACAAAGAACAGCAATCGGCGAAATGGATCTCGAAACCGAAAAGAACGAAGAGGAAAAAGACGACGGTCCCCTTTAAGCGATGGTCTGAGGGACAAGTGGAATAAGAAATCCATCGAGATACGAAACTTCTACGCGGCACTAAACAACACGGAATCACTTGAACACGAAAAGGACCATGTCATAGTCAAAATGCGACTACATGGCAGGGACATGATCATCAGCATCAACGGAATGATTGACTTAGGAGCGACTGAGGACTTCATTGATAAAGAGGTATGCGAAAAGTACGGCATGCCTATGGCAAAGGCCAAACAACAACCAGAGATTTACCTGGCGGACGGCAAACTCAGCGCGATGGGTCCAGTAACCCATATGACGACAGTACCTATAGACATTGGTAGCCATAGGAAAATGATTACCTTCCAAGTGGCAAATCTCTAAAACCATGAAGTAGTCCTTGGGATGCCATGGTTGAGAGAACATAGCCCTGCAATTGATTGGGGAAAGGGGACCATCACGTTTGATAGTGAGAGATGCACGACCTGGTGTTTAAAAGAGTCAGCGAGGGTCTTTACAGTCCCAGAAGCAGAAGCCCTGGAGGAGAACTTAGATATGAAGTTCTCAACGGTTCAGGCAAAAATGGATAATCAGATCCTAGTCAAAAGATTGACTAACGAGGCAACGATGCCTACGAGAGGCTCACTGAGGGCGGCAGGACACGACCTGTACGCTAGCGAAAGAGCTACGATACGAGCCAAAGGGTAAGAAGTCATCGGAACCGGAACAGCCATCGGATTACCACTGGGCACTTATGGGCGCATTGGACCACGAAGCGGGTTAGCAGTCAAAAACAGGCACACAACCAAGGCGGGTGTAATAGATGCGGATTATACAAGTGAACTGAAGGTAGTAATGGTGAACCTAGGGGACGAAGATTATACAGTCAACTCCGGTGACAGGATAGCACAACTGATATGTGAAAGATACCTGGACGGGGAATGCAGGGAAGTCGAAGTACTTGCAAAGACTGAATGAGAAGACAAAGGATTCGGAAGTACGGACTACCAAAGAGACCGGGATAGAAACAAATCAGAAGGTACCCGGAAAGAAACAAAAAAAGACCGGAAACGAATGGAGATCTGCGAGATCTCGGCCCTAGCCTTTGGGAAGTTCTACAGAAGAGGAGCGATCATAGGCATTCTAAAGTGGAACCAGGAGGACGGCCAATGCGATTTGAAATCAAAGAATGTCAGTACTGAGCTGGCTATTAAGGCAAAAAATTATCAAGGGGAAAAACCCTTGAAACAGATGATACCAGAGGTATATCACCAATACCTGGATCTCTTCGAAGATAAAGAAAAAACCATGATACCGCCTTACAGAAAAGGAGTGGACCACGAAATTAACCTTGAAACGGGAAAGACAATCCTAGCAAAAAGGTTGTATCCACTGGGATCGGCGGAATTGGTAGAATTGAGAAGCTATTTGAAACAGAATCTGGAACGGGGATGGATACGAGACTCCTTCGCGGAAACAGGAGCACCCATCCTCTTCGTCAAGAAGAAGGACGGAAAATTACGACTATGTGTGGATTACCGAGGACTTAATGAAGTCACGAAAAAAGATCGGTACCCACTGCCACTCATCGGTGATGCCTTGGACAGGCTAAATAGCGCCCGATACTTTATGAAGCTTGATATTAAAGATGCATACCACAACGTTCGAATCAAGAAAGGTGACGAATGGAAAACTACATTCGCGACACGATACGGAACTTACGAATATTTGGTAATGCCATTCGGCTTGACCAATGCACCGGCAACATTCCAGAGATGGATCAATCAAACGTTACACCGATTCTTGGACAAATGCTGCATAGTATATTTGGAAGACGTATTGGTGTACTCAGAAACAATGGAGCAGTACCAGAAAGACGTGGGAAAAATCCAGGAACCAATTGGAGAATCCGGAATGAGAATCAAGCCAACTAAGTGCGAATTCCACAAGACAGAGGTGGAATACTTGGGATTTATTATTGATCAAGAAGGGGTCCGGATGGATCCTATCAAGACGGCAGTCATATGGGAATGGGCGATTCCGAAAAACAAAACCGATATCCAAAGATTCATGGGATTCTGCAACTTTTACCGAAGATTCATTGAGGGGTTTACCAGGACAGTAAAACCTCTATACAATCTGACAAAGAAAAATGCAAAATGGGAGTGGGGTATAGCAGAAAGCGAGGCGTTCGATACAATGAGACGAAAAATAACGTCTGCACCCGTACTCACCCATTACAATCCGGAAAGACCGATTATGATTGAAACAGATGCATCGAAGTATGTCTGTTCAGGAATTCTACCGCAACAGTGCGAAGACGAGAAATAGCGACCCGTGGCATTCCGCTCAAAAACAATGACGAGTGCGGAATGCAACTACGATATTCACGACAAGAACTTCCGGCCATAATACTGGCACTCAAGGAATGGAGAAGATATGTGTTGGGAAGCCATCACAAGACAAGGATCCTCACTGACCATAAGAATCTGGTTCCTTTCACAACAACAAAAGACCTCAATGAAAGACAGATCGGGTGGAGCGAGAAGTTAAGCCAATACAATATACGAATCGAATATTGCCCAGGTAAGGAAAGCGGCAAGCCAGACGCATTGAAAAGAAGAAGTCAAGATGCACGAGAAGAGGATGACGACAGGATCAAACAGAAACAAAGGATCCTATTCCCACAAGAAAAATACTTTGAAGAGATAAGGATACAGGAAATGGATACGATTAGCTTTCCTGGAGAAGAGATGAGAAATCTTAAGGAACAGAATGGAAGGGACCCGCATATACATGAGATAAGGAAAGCACTCGAACAAGGAACAAAAGAAATGAAGGATGTAGCCTTGGGGCTATCCCAATGGAAGGATGACTGCCTATGGTAACAGAAGAAGATTTGGGTACCAGAAGAAGAGAAGATAAGGACAGAACTTATCAGGAAAAATTACGACATTCTACAAGCAGGACATGGAGGAACAGCAAAGGCTACGGAACTCACTAGTCGGAGTTACTACTGGCCACGAATGCGGGAAACGATCAAGAAATATGTCAAGAACTGCGACATTTATCAAAGAACGAAATCATCCCGACATGCTCTGTATGGCCAACTACAATCAAACGAAGCACACGATAAGCCATGGAAGTCGATTTCGATGGATTTTATCATAGATTTACCAGAATCGGACGGCTATGACACCATCTTGATAGTCATCGACAGACTTACAAAAATGAGTCATTTTATTGCATGCAGAAAGATATGACAACAAAACAATTCGCGTAAACCTTTGCAAAAGAAATCTTTAGCTTACACGGACTACCGCAATATATCATCACCGATAGGGGGACACTGTTCACCTTGGACCTATGGTAGGAAACGGCCCTGAGGTTGGAAATCGAAAGAAAACTGAGTACGGCTTACCATCCACAAACGGATGGACAGACAGAAAGAACTAATGCTATCCTGGAACAATACCTGAGGGCATACGTCAATTATCAGCAGGATAATTGGAACGAACTATTACCTTTTGCGGAGTTCGCATACAATACCGGACAACAAGAAACAGTTAAGACAACACCTTTTTTTGCAAACTACGGACAACACCCGAAACATGACACAAGTGGTCATCTGTTACCGGATCGGAAGATTCCGGCAAACGAAATGAACCAATGGCACAATACCATACGCAAGGAAATGGTCGCAGCACAACTTCGACAAAAAGAAAATTACGATCAACACAGAAAACCCGATCCGAATTTGAAATCAGGAGATATGGTATGATTCCTACCAAGGAATGTAAGGACCACAAGACCATGCAAGAAACTCGATTACAGAAAGACGGGGCCCTTCAAAATCTTGGCAAGAGTGGGGAACAGTGCTAATAAGCTGGACTTTCCCCCATCGATGAGAATATACAACACCATCCACATCTCACTTCTCGAACCCTACCATGACCAAAAATTACCATCACATATCCAGGCACCGCCACCACCAATCGAGATCGAAGGCGAAACAGAATACGAACTTGAAGAAATAGTCGATTCACGACTACACTACGGAAGACTCCGATATCGAGCGAAGTGGACAGTATATTCTCCTGATCACGATAAGGTTTGGTACCCTGCGTAAAACTTCGAACACGCGGAAAATGCAATCAAACACTTCCACGAACGATGCCCCGATAAACCAAGGCTGGGAAGAAATCAAACAAGAAGCAACGAACGACGGTTGGGGAGACCCAATGCGAGAAATCACTCCAACTAGCCCAGGATATGCAACGTTAGAGGACCGGCAAAGGGCATCAGAACACTACGCGAGGAGGTGGACGGTATGCTATGACGAGCATTGCAACGTCCATAGAGAAGACAAGGAAGGGGCCAGTTTCTGGCCAAAACAACCACATGCGGAGACGAGATGGGAGGAGTGCTACCGAAATAATTGTCGAGCCCAGCGGGATGCGAAGATCCGGGCGGGATACGACCCCAAGGCGTGGGGTAAAAGAGAAGAACTGAGCAGCAAGGATGCTCAGCGCACGGAAGCCAGGAGGGGACGGTAGGAGAGGGGCGAGGAAACCCGAAACAACGATACCGAAAGTCAACACACACAGGCAGATATTGAATACCTTCAAAGAAAAATTTCGGGTTTAGAGATCCAACTGGATGAGGCCCAAGGAACGATCAGACTCCAGGAGGAGACACTCGAAGCGCAACAAGCCACTATTGCGCACCAAAAACGAAATAACGAGGTGGCAGACCTGACATTGGAAATGATCAGGAAACAGTTAGGCACAACAGAACAAATTTTGCGGAAGTTCCGTCGCGATGCGAGAAGATTTGGGAACCAGGTTATGAAACTTGGCGAATAGCTTGATGGGACTCAAGCTGAGGGGAGAGAGGAGCTATTGCCACAAATGGTGACTTAGCAATACGAATGTTTTACATGACTCACGATTTGTGAGATCATTTGTGATTATGATATTTGATTTATGTTTATGGTTTTATGACTCACGATTGTGAGGTCATATGATGTTATGACTTTCGCACCTGACTACAAGTAAGAGTTAGGGCTCTCACGCATGTGACGCGATTAGCGCACATGACCTTTTATCGAAATTGGATACTACGGGGATTGTATACTATGACTCAAATTGTGAGTCATAGGATGTTTGTTATACTATGACTCACACGGCAGTCATAGTAAAGAGGTGACTCATAGTAAAGTCACCAGGGTTAGGGTTGTGGGAAGAGCGCCTATATAAGGAGGGTCACGGACACAGATAGCTACCTCTTCACGCAACCACCTAAGTTATTTCCTATGCTATACTTTACCTATTAGTTCAATCTATACTCTACTCTTACTATGACTATCCATTTATATCACTGACCGAAAGGTGATTCAAGAAACGTATCGCTAAGCAGCAGTCGCGCGGGCTAGGAGTGGAAGGACTCAGCATTCCCTAGGCGACATAAGGCTATGCGATCTAAAGTGCGGCAAGATGAGTGGTACGTATCGTGACCTGTTGCAGTTGAAGAAAATAGTGTGCCTTGTCTGGCAGACTAAGGATAGGTTTGTAACAGGTATGTAAAGCCACTGAATTGATCCTAGACAACTATGATGAGTTCATGCTTGGAATCGCTTGGGAAGGGTCCTGCAAAGTCAATTGCAACTGACGAGAATGGCTGCCTGGGGCCAGGGAGGAGGGTGACTTATCCTTCAGGGACAGTGGTAGCTTGCTTGTTTAGCTGACATAGGTGGCATCTGCAGTCATAGTTTTTGAAATCGTTCCTTATGAAGAGTCAGTAGAAGTGTCTTGAAGCATATTCAAAGCATTACTGGCAACCCATATGTGCCATTTGTTCCAGGATAATGCGCAGAATTTCGCTTCTGATGTTAGCACCTTGATAGCTTGTTTTATAGGGGATATAAGGACAGTCTCTACGGTCAACCTTCCCCTTTCTGGCGAGAACTCCATCATATAAGAGCCAGTCAGTGTGATTGATAACCTTGGTAACTACCTCAAATAGTGGGTCTTTCTGGGTAGCATTTCGAATGGTAGATACCACTTTCCTTTTATGTAGTTTGTAAGCTGAACAGCGCGAAGGTTAAGCTGAGAAGTGGGCTGATCAAAGAAGCAGTCCTCTTAAGCACAGGTGCTTCTAGGGTAGGTAGGTCACATCCTTGGTCGATATCCAGTATTTCTCTTTCTTTTCCTTTATCAATAACTTTATGAAAAACAGGGTAGCCATCATCAACGTAGTGTAACGAACCCTAGATCAGTTGGTATAGCTTACCGAACCTCAGCCCAGCCAGTGGTCCTACTAGGACGTGGACAGGAACGGTACCAGACACCTGCAAAGTGACACAGCAACCATAAGTACCTTTCATGAAGAAAGGGTACTTAGGTACCTAGTTAGATAGGGTAACCCAGCAAGGCCGAGTAACCTTGGTGCACACTTAGACAGGGTAACCCGGAGCTACAGTCAAGCAGGGTAACCCTCTTGAGTAGGGGAGCCCGGAAGCATTGTTAGACAGGGTAACCCTTTAGATAGGGTATCCCATCTCCTCAGTTAGGCAGGGTAACCACTTAGGCAGGGTAACTGGGAAACCCTCGGAAAACATGGTAAGCAATGTAGGCGCGGCCGGGCGTGTTACATTCGTGAAACCAGGTATTTCTAGCTCGTGGAATAGCGTGTAACAAATAAGTCAGTTACGCGGAACCGTCTGGTGACACAAATGGGCGTTATACAGACTTCCGCAGCGATTTGCACCATGATAGGGCCCAGTTACCCTACCTTGGGGATCGTGGGTGAAATGGTGGACCTCAAGTTTACCTCGACTAACTTTACGCGAAATGCGAAATCCTACTACAATTACCCCAGGGTGTTTGGAGTAATTTTGGCGCGTCCAACACCCCATTGCGGCTCCCACGTTCGCCCCTTGCGACGGGTGGGAAAGAGTGACATTTGGTAAAAGCCTAACAAAACTAAGGAATCGAAGTTGGTAGCGTAAGCTCGTATACGTCACGGTCATCCTTCCGAGCAGATGCTGTCCGCAGGATATATATAGGGGTGGGCAACGGCCAACCCGGGTAAGTTGTTAGTATTGACATTAGATGGCCTTCCGAGGGTACTCTAGGTGCCTATAATCCCTATGGGAGGTATGGGTGTCCCACGGAATAGCTATCTGAGAGTCGGGGATAAGCGGAAGTTTCTCCGGATAAAACTCTACTAATTATACAACGATAGCCCAGGCGCTATACCATTACTGAGTGACGTTACAGGACTCTAGAGGCATTCAGACGTATCACGGCTAAGGTGATCCCTGCACGGTTGGCTATAGGTAGCGCCTATTTAGCCAACTCAGTAAAGGATACTTACCGGGAGAGCTACGCAGTCACAAGAAAAGCTGCCGATAGGCCAGGTAGACATAGTCGACTGCAGTGCTTGCATAGATGGAAAAGCCATAGAGCTACTGAGTCTCATACCTAGGTTTGGGTTCAAAGTCGGATTGTCAGTTGGCCATTGACAAGACGGCGATCGGAAAGGTTTTTCTCTCCTGCAGGCATAATCAAAATGCATTGCAGAAAACCTCTATGATTGAACGAACTAAACTTACCCTTGGGATCCACAGGCCCTGAAGTTAATTCAGGAAGGGCCATGTGTCAGATGATCCCTGAGTGGAGAAGGGAGCTCTCTTAACGGTCGGAGTAGGGATGGGTGTCGTTGGCTTTATAATTCTCCTTAAGTACACGAGAACGGCACTCTACTCTGAAAACCAACTATCCTCTCGAGAAGACTTGAATTGAGTGAAGCTCTGGCTTAACAATATTAAGTTTTATCATTTGATTCAATTATTTTATCTTTACCTTCTGTGAACTTTGCGTTGAGTCTTTTGGTGCGGTCGCAACCTTAGGATCCATCTTTCTATAGGGTGCCCCCGTTACAGTATATCGTTAAGCTCTTTGCTTAACTCTCTCCTGAGAATTGTTGCTCCTCGAGACCCTTTTCTGACATTTACGAGCACTGGCAACCTTTTCAGGAACAAGTAGCCCAGGGTGGAAAGTATTATGTCTGAAATGTCTCTTACGCGTTCACAACGGACTACCGTCCCTTCCACACTGGGTCCCCTCTTGGACTACTATGTTATCGCAGACTTAAGGGGCCTGGGTTGGGAGGCGGCTACGAAGTTGATTGAAGCGGCACCCATTGAGGTGCCTGAGGAAAGTCAGACCATGGTGGTCCCCCATCCTAGGGCTCTCATGGAATCCATCACTCACAATCCCTCCATGATGGTACCTGAGGTGGTCTTTGAAAGTGGTTACTTTTGAACGTTTTACCCACGAAGTCTTTGAGAATAACATCCTACATGAAGTAGGCTTTAGGTTCGTGGAAGCACAGTCCCAACTCGAATGCTTTGTGGAGGCAAAGCAGACCTATTTTCAAGAGAAAATGGTCAACATGGCCACCGACTGGGTAAAGAAGGTCCAAGATGCCTATCGCCAGCAGGTCATGACAGCGCTAGCGCTGAATAGGCGCCTAAAGGACCTCGAGTGGGCTGTGAGTCAAGGAATCAGCATTGATTCCGAAAATGATGTGATTATGGAGAAAGCTCCCCCGGTTCCCCTTGTCCGCAGAGGACCTATCAGCTTTGCCCCGCACTTTGCGGAAGCCATGGCAAATGTTACATGGCATGAGCATTTAACGCCAGATGCGCGGGAAGCTATGGGACTTGGCCTCACTCCAGGCACATCGCGGGTATCACCTTTTGCCCTGGCTGTTGAAGCCCGCCTAGCCAGCCTATCTCCGAGCCCTTCAGGCTCAGGCACGGTGCGGAGGTCTTCACCCCTCGCAGGGGTAACAAAGGACAAGAGACCCGCAAAACCTAGAACTACGACCGCCGTTGCAGCCCTTCCGGCTGAGGCATCAACGCCAACTATAGTTTTAGAAGCTGAGTGACCATATGCGGTGGCTGAGGCAACTCCCTTGCCAGCCACACAACAAAATCCTGTACCGCTTGTCCTCCGGACAGCACCGCCGGCACCAGCCAAACCCAATGGGCAGCGCTAGGAGGACTGGGTTTCCAGGGGTAGAAGCGCAGTCGGCTACGGCTTATTGTTCTCCTGCTTGTAGGATCAAGGGAAGACCTGATGCGAATATCACATTTCACCATAGCCCGCCATGTACGAAAGGGACCGGTGAACCAATAATGCAAAATCCCAAAGGTCCGAAGTTGAAAAAGACCCATTGTCGTTTTTGTGGTTGGGAAGACCATACGGATGTTGGAGCCTGTCGCCGCTTCCAACAGTTAGGTCAGAGGGGAGTGGATAAGGTCCTTGCTGCTAAAGATCCTCCATCCCCCGCACCTCCCACAAGACTGTTTTCCCCTCCGGAAGGTTCTCTTCCTGAAGCCAGTCACGAAAGCTCGGAGGACTGCTTCAGCGGATATGAGGAACCATTGGGACTCCACGGTGGAAACACTGGTGGAGGTGGTGGTAGCAAACCACCAGCTGGTGGAAACGTCAGCGAAGCAGGAGAATCGGGTGATTCCGACTCCAGAAGTACTAGCGACGAATGATCCTCCTCCCTCCCCGATCTCAGCATATTTCTGGGTCGACGCAAGTCGCGCTGGAATGAGGTTAAGAAACGACGCTATGATGAGCAGTGTCAAGCCTTGACAGACTTTCTTCTAAGATCCAACAAGAAATCCCACACTCGGCAGAAGAAGCCCGAGAAGTTAGGGATCAAGGGGTTCAATGGAGACACACTTGACACACAGCGATTCATCCAGCATGCGGAGATCAGGTTTGACTACTATCGACAATGTAAGCTGTCTGATATGGATAAAGTCAGCCTAATCATTGCGCTTCTTGAAGGGGCCGCAAAGAAATGGTACAACAGCATCCATGTGCACATTAGCCAGGGTGCCGCTCAACGGGCAGGAGTGACCTTTAACCCAGGCAATGAATTGCGCACTTGGGCAGGCTTCCGAAAACGCCTAGAGTCCAGTTTCGGCGGGCACTCAGATCGGGATTGTGCTCTTCGTGAGTGGAATGGTTTGGCTATGAAGCCAAGAAAGGTGGACCAATTTGTCGATGAAGTCATTTGCTTAGCCAGGGAGTTGCATTATGACGTGGTAGTAGTGAAGGACAAAGCCCGCATTGGCATGACCGCTGAATTGCGAAGTGCTTGGGGACTGAAAACTCTACACCCAGAAGCATACATCGATTACCTAAACCTGCTTCGCAACACCGGCCATCAGCTGCAAGACATTGCATCCTTCAACAGAACGGTTGTTAAGGAAAAGCCTACCACCCACGAAAGAGGAGATGACAGGTCCGCAGTCGCTAAGCAACAATGAAAGAAGGAGCGTGGCCCTGGGAACGGAAATCCCCGGCCTTAAGCGAGCACGGCCAAACCCTCCCCGGTTAAGAAATCAGACTATGAAATCAAACATCGGAATATTCCGACTACTCTGATTGACAAACGCCGTTGGTTAAAGCAATGTTCGCGGTGTGGAACCGTGAGTCACTTTTGGAAACAGTGTACAGCTCCCGAACCCGTAGTGCAATCAATCAAACCCTCTCGCAAGCAGTCTGCTTCTGAGGCTGAGCATTTAGCACCTACGGTATCTAAACACCGTCGCATTGAGGCTCCACCCCCTGTTGTCAAAAGGGTTACTGAGGTCAGCGGCTCCACTCCTATTTTGGAGGTTGACACCGATGGAAGTAATTAGGTAAGCCCTTTAGGCACTGTCTGAGAAACCAGAAAGCTGACTACCACTCCTTGCATTAAGGCGCGGAGGAAAGGGTAGAAGGGATGTGAAATTGGACTAGATGAGTCCCCTCACCCTTGCAAAAGAACAAAGCTGATCCGCCACTGTTAGGACAGGGTGGGATTACGGGTTTTCCTTTTGTTAAGGTTTTGCGAGGGTATATTTCTAATTCCTTTGTTATTTGGTTTCTTTGGGGAAGACCGATAGAGATGGTCTGGTTTCATTGGTTTTGTTTCACTTATGTATATCCTTCAGGCAGGACTTGATTAAGCAATTGAACTTATTTACAAGTTTACCTGAGGAGGGTTAAATACCCGAAATCTCGCAGGCATGATAGTAAACACCCAAACTTTATTATATAATGAGAGATACATTATGACACTTAGGCGAACAAAACCTATTAGCGAAGAAAGACCCGCTAAGCGGCTAAGGCTAGTTGGCCCGCCGCCCCACACTAGGTCAATACACGTGAAAGTCCGTTTGGCCTGGAATTTCAAGAAGCATAGAAATAGTAAGGAAGCCTTACTTGTGTTAGACAGTGGCTCTACGGGTGCCGTGCTAAGTAGCACATTGGTCAAGAAAGCCCAATTACCATGTATCCGTCGGAAACATCCGACACCAATCTCTGATGCAAGTGGCAACCAGATTCCAGGGTCCGGGGAACATTACACCACGACGGTGAGAATAAAGATAGGCGACCATGTGAATGATATAAGGTTCGAACTTGTGTATATGCCGGACACCAAGGTAGACGGCTATCTTCCGATGTCGTGGTTGAAGGACCACAATCCCGATATTGACTGGGAAACAGGTATTCTGAAGTGGCGTTCAGAATACTGTAAGACAAACTGTCTTGTCGCTAAGCGACTAATGGAGTTCATCACCAGTGAAGAACTCCTAGCCGAGGATAGTAGTCTGGTGTACCTTTTGAGTATGGCAATATATACTGGAGAAGATGGCAAGGACATTAGGGTCAGCCTACTACCAGAATATAGGGATTATGCAGATATTTTCAGTCAAGAAAATATAACTTCCCTTCCCCGGCATACTGAATTTGATCACAGGATTGAACTCGAGCCGGGGGCCAAACCGCCATCGGGACCCATGTACCCCCTCTCTAAGCGAGAATTAGATGTATTATATGACTACATCCGGGAAATAGAGGAACAAGGGAAGATCCGGCATTCCACATCGTCCGCATGAGCCCCTATCCTCTTTGTACCGAAGCCAGATGGAACACTTCGGTTATATATCGACTATCGAGGACTTAATAAGATAACTATTTAGAACAAGTAGCCTTTGCCTTTGATGAACGAGCTACGAGATAGGCTCGGGAAAGCCACAGTGTTCACTAAGCTGGACCTGAAAAATGGCTATTATCTCATCCAGATGGCACCGGGTGAAGAATGGAAAACCGCCTTTAGGAGTCGTTATGGCCTGTACGAGTATACGGTAATGCTGTTTGGGCTATGCAATGTACCATCTACCTTCCAGAGTATGATCAATAGCGTATTCAGGGATATGCTTGATGCAGGAGTCATCGCCTATATGGATGACATCTTGATATACTTAGAGACGATCGAAGAACATGTTTGGTTAGTTCGTCAGGTAATGGAGAGACTGTGCAAGGCAGGTCTTTGCGTTAGCATAAAGAAGTTCACCTTCCACCAAAGGGAAGTTGAATTCCTAGGGTATAAGATATCTGAACATGGGATATCTATGACCACTCGTAAGGTAGAGGAGATCAAGGCTTGGAAGACTCCTCAGAACGTAACTGACGTTCAATGCTTCATGGGCTTTGCGAACTTCTATCGTCGATTCATCAACGGGTTTAGTAAAGTAGCAAAACCTCTGACGGATGTGACCAAGAAGGATGCCAAGTGGGACTAGTCCCCCGCTTGTGAGCGGTCATTTGAACATCTAAAAGAGTTGTTCACCACTGGTCCCATTCTGACACACTTTGATGGCTCTCGTCCAACTAAGTTCGCGACAGATGCCAGTGATTTCGCATGGGGTGTTGTGCTATCCCAATTATGTGATAACCAGAAATGGCACCCAGTGGCCTATCACAGTAGGAAGTTCCTGCCTGCGGAGGTGAACTACGATGTTCACGATAAAGAGATGACGGCGATCGTCGCAGCATCCAAGGAATGGGATCATCTATTGCACACGGTGGAGGACCAGATCGTGGTACATACAGACCACAAGAATCCGGAGTACCTTAATAGTACCAAGGTCCTTAACCGGAGGCAACAACGCTGGGCGGAATTCCTACAGCCATTTAACTTCAAGGTGGAATACCGAAATGGCCGGCTTAATGAGAAGGCAGATGTGTTAGCGCGGCGTAGGGACTACCGCCCGGAAGGGGGGAGTGATCCTCTACAACAGACATTCTTTCGGCCAGGGCAGTGGCACATACAGCAGGAACGAGACCTCCTGCGCCCCCAGATGCTACCTACTTGTCAAGGGTTTCGCCTGCAGTCTGGATTTCTGACGGCCTTGCGTGCTGCTGCGAAACTAGATCAGGCGTACCTAGTAGTACTGAAGAAAGTGGTTAACAAAAGTAACACTGTGGATGCCCATTTCGATGTAGAAAAGGACTTGCTCACCTACAAGAATCGGTGGTATGTTCCGGAAGACGGGGGGCTTAAGCGAACAATCATGGAAGCAGAAAATGATTCACGCATCGCTGGACACTTTGGAACATACAAGACAATAGCACGAGTTAAGGCAAACTTCTACAGGCCGAGAATAGAGGAAAACATCACTGAATATGTTTGGACCTGTGATTTATGCCAAAGAAGCAAAACGATCCGACATAAGAAGTTTGGTTTGCTTGAGCCTATAGAAGTTCCGATGAGACCATGGAATGCTATTTCCATCGATTTCATTGTGGCACTACCAAACTCTGAGGGATATACAAAGATTTGGGTCATAGTGGATAGATTCTCCAAGATGGCTCACTTTATCCCTTTAGCAACTGAGGTGCCCATAAAGGAACTTGCTCTCATATTTCTGAAGGAGATTTGGCGATTGTATGGGCTCCCAGAATCAATCATTTCTGATCGCGATACCCGTTTCACATCCAAGTTTTGGATGAGTCTCATGGATCTACTACAAGTCAAACTCAATGTATCTCCGGCCTTCCATCCGGAAACAGATGGGCAAACTGAGAGGGTTAATCAGATCTTGGAACAGTATCTAAGAAGTTACTGTTCCTACCAGCAAGACGATTGGGCCCCACTGCTACCCTTAGCGGAGCATGCATACAATACGTCAGTATCCGAGTCGTCGAAGGTATCACCCTTCTAGGCGAACTATGGGTTTGTGCCACGGACCAATTGGTCCGGGGCCATGTCTGAACATCAAAGTATATACCCAAACACTGAACTTGTCGTCAAGGATTGGGAGGGTACATTGCAAGACATTCGAGAGACACTACAAAGGGCCCAGGAACGACAGCGGAAATGGCATGACCAGAAGCGTCTACCATCACCGGAGTATGTCACCCTGGAGGATGTAGTCCAAGGCAGAGCTAAGAAGGCAGACCGTGTTATGTTGGACTGACGTAATATTTGCACTAAGCAACCTATGGAGAAACTAGACTACAAGAGATTTGGACCTTTTGTAGTTAAGAGGGGAATAGGGACAAGTGCTTACGAGCTACAGCTGCCTGCAAGGTGGACAATCTATCCGGTCTTCAATGTGAGACTTCTGGAACCTTACCGAGTGGATCTGGTGGGCAGACCTGCTGAAACTATACCAGAAACTAACATTTTTGATTTGGAGCCCAGCTATATAGTAAGAGCCATAGTAGATAGCCAGTGGTATGGAAGTATGAAAGCAAAATTCCCACACCGGTTTGTACAATACTTGGTGTCGTGGGAAGGGTATGGCAGTGAAGAAAATTCATGGGAGCCGTTCGAGATGTTGGAAGGAACCGGAGGCGAGGCATTGCTGCGTTTTCATGACCGGTATCCTGCTAAGCCAAGGGATCACTGTGTATGAAAATACCTGGAAGGGGGATAAGGGGGAAAAAATCAGCTCACAAGAAAACTAAGTCTGAGGACAGACTTATGGAAGAGGGGAGTAGTGTAACGACCCCTAGATCAGTTGGTATAGCTTACCGAACCTCAGCCCAGCCAGTGGTCCTACTAGGACATGGACAGGAACGGTACCAGACACCTGCAAAGTGACATAGCAACCATAAGTACCTTTCATGAAGAAAGGGTACTGTTAAGGTTCGACTATCTATATCGCGCAACCGGCAACGATATATGATTCAGACTATCAAGACACTTGCTCACTACTATTGCGACTACTCCAAGTCCAATAGTTTTCCTGAGCACTTGATAGAAGAATCCGACAGTCAACTTCAACTAGAGGTCGCTAGAGGGAGAGCGGAATAAAGGTTTGATTTGATAAAGTTATAGATAGGAAATAACAAAGATGGTTGCGTGAAGAGCTATCTACCTCCCCCTATGGGTCCTTATATAGGCCTCTTCCCGCAACCCTAAACCTTATGGCTGTG